>JAVFBZ010162364.1:0-21334 GCA_032466195.1 Katharina tunicata
GCTGACACTTCTTCATAGACTGTTCTCCATAAAGTGCTAAAACCATAGCCCACTGTTCACCAACGCAACCTTTAGTCGTATTATAATCGTAACCAAGAGTTGACTGCATATGTAGATGAATACTTCGTAATATATTACTTCCTATTACACCTGGAACGAGTTTCTTCTTTTCTTCCATAGGTGTATCCACTGGATTCTTTACTACTAAAAATCCCATCCCTTGAAACGTTTGACCCAAGACCGTAACTGGCATCTCCATATAGCCAAGTAAATCTGGTACTGCACTACATGTACTTATCAACCTGCACTACATTATGATTACCTTTCATTATAAAAAAAAAACATGGTAATCCATTAAACAGCAGCACAAATTACTACCTTTATGCATTCTATGTTGATTGACACAAAGTTCAATATTCCAGTTGAGCATTTCCCAAAAAAAAAAAATATATAAAATTTCTCTATATTTTACTGATTTTTTTTTTTCTACTTAAAAAGTCAATGTCCAGATGAATCTCTGTGGGAAACAGTTCTTCAGAAAATAACACACAGCCATTCCTCGAATCTCAGGAACATTCGCTTCTGTGTCACCACCATCTGAACATCTATACATCTGTTACACCACAGGGGGTCATAGCATCATATCATTCATCTTCAAATCACCCATCCTACCGGTGATGCCAAAACTGTGACATAGAAAATGATGTCCAGTCCGATGTTACGAAAACAAACTTTATTTAACTCAGCAACATGGGTGAAGATAAATGAAGAGAAGATCAATCCTCAAGGAAATCATCTCAAGAAAGATTAACCAAAAAAACCCACAAAGGCGAAAGACTAAAGAAGACGAAAGATAGACCCCCTATTCACCGGGCAATAAGCTGAACCGTGACACAGACTCCAATCTAATTGAAGTAATCCTGACCAAACACATCCAACAGCCACCCGAACTTCTTCGCCTCGTGTCAACACAAGCAGACAATTTGGTGGGCGTTCACGCTGGCCGGTCGGCCTACATGCGTCCGATGGTGTTGGACGACTTTCTATCACTGAAATAACCACATGAGCTCACGGTTGCAACAAGAATTGGCGAAGAGACAGCGCACTGCCCTCTACCGTTCGATTGAACTATCGCTTAAAGACATCGCGTCAATATATCAAATTAGGGATCATATAACACAATCGACCATTGGTCAATTAATATCCTGGTTAAATGACAACAAAACTAGATGTAAAGTTTCCCACCGTCACACTAGTTTAAACGTCTGCCTGTTGGCCTTACTTCGTTTCAACGCCTGCCTGATGACTTTAGCTCTTTTAAACACCTGTTTGATAGCCTTTGCTCGTTTAAAGGCCTGTCTGACGACCATAACGAGTTTAAACACCTGTCTGATATTCTTAAGCTGTATAAACGTCTGCCTGATGGCCTTAGAACTAACATGCCCGTCCGATTGGACGGTCACCATCCGCGACCATATACGGCGACCAGAAAATGTACAAGGTCGCCGGCAAATGCGAACACACTGATAGCAAAAGTCCCAAAAAATTACAAACTTGAAAAAAGCTGCGCTCTTACCGCGACCTGTGCGATCCGTTCCCACGGCGCGACCGCCACGACAGCCACGACTTCTCCGCGCGTATGGCGTTTCTATTGAGATCTATGGGCTTGGCAACGGCGATCACCGGCGAACCCGCGGCACTCTAACCACGCTTAAGGGGTTCTTACCACGCGTCTTCTATACGTGTATCGCGACTGCACGTTATACTCGCCGCGTTGCTACCACGTGATCACGGCGACTATATAAGCTGGTCAGATTTTCGGAAATATCAAGATGATAAGATGAAACGCCAATGTTTATAGCAGGTCGCACATGAAAAGCATGGTCGCGTAGTGAAAGCTGGGTATCCACGCCATGGTCGTATTAGGAACTCCATAAACGCAGTGGGAACCCCATAAAATCACCAAAGGCCAAAATGAGGACGTATTGCAATCGTGCAACAGTTGTGAAATCATCGTTACATCGCCCTGACAACGCCATAAGGACTCCGAACGGGTGGTGGGGTCGTAGCAGACACGCTAGGGTCGTGGTGAGGACGCCATGCAAATTATACCATTTTCGCAGCGTCTTTGCCACGCGTGTACTGCGCGTGTACTACGTTCATGGAGATGTCTCACGACATTCGCGACCAGACCGCATTCACACCGCGTTCCAGGTCAAAACGCCGAACCTTGGCGTTTGTTTTTTTAACATGCTCAAAACAAACGGCGTGACTCGGCGATCATTGGCGACCAAGGCGACCACAGCACGATGTCTGGCGTTTCCGCCACGCTTATGGCGACCTTGCCGCGCTCTGAACCCATTTTCCGTCGCCCTAGCGGCGCAGTAAGGACGCCACCTCGGTCTGACCGGCTTGTAAGTGGCACCAATTAAACAATTTACCAGAAGTAACTGGCACCAATTAAACAATTAACTAGAAGTAACTGGCACCAATTAAACAATTAGCCAGAAGTAACTGCCACCAATTTAACAATTAACCAGAAGTAACTGGCACCAATTAAGCAATAAACCAGAAGTAACTGGCACCAATGGAACAAAAAATAGAAATTACGAGTTTGAAAGGTAACTGTGTTCTTCCAAAGAAGAAGCGTGTTGTCAAAATGTTAAAACGTCTAATGCATGTGTATATCTCGCTTGGTGATAATGTGTCGTATACATAATGACGGCACTGACTGTCATGACAAAGGTTACATGCGTCCACGACGTGGCGTTCTTCATACACACAGATGTTCTATGGGGTTAAGATCTAGCGAGCAGGACGATCATGGCAGTACAATGATCTTTTGCGATTTAAATAGTGACAGCTTTGTGTCATTTGGCGTTGTGTCCAGCTAAACTAAGTCTCTCTGTCGCTCCATAACGGGAAGAAAGCCAGGTTGAAAAAATTGGTCAATGCACCGAATCGCCGTCAGATTCCCTTCAAACAAGTATCAAGTTAGATCTATGTGTGTAGGATATTAATTGCACACCATACCATCACACTTGCGCAACCAAAACTGCCCACTTGTCGAACGCAGCTCGGAGCAACGCGTTCATTTCGACGCCTGTCATCGCGCTGTCGTTCATTATCGCGTTGAAGAAGAAACCGTGATTCATCAGTGAACTCGTGTTATTGAAAGGAGGCTCAGAGTTCATACCTGCAAGTTGTTTCACCATCGGGCACGTTGACGTCGGTACAAACGTCTAAGTACAGGACCAACCACCAGTTTTCTCCGTCGATTTCCTACCTCTTGCTGACATTTCCTGAATTTTGGTCTGAAGTTCGGTGAGCCGGCGATGGCGTACTTGAGACCAGATGAAGCGATCTTGCGCAGGGGTATCCGACATAAAAGATACATAGTGCCTATATACCCAACTGCAGAAGGTGAAAATCCATATAAGTTTTTGTAAGAGACATATGGTAAACCATTTCCATAGGGCGACCTCATTTACTATGAACAAATTATTTGTTATTTGATTGAGGTTTTATGCCGTCCTTAAGGTTATTTAAATTATATGACTGCGTGCCAGCCCAATCAGTAAAGGAAACCATCCTGAAGGATCCCGGCAACACAGAAGACACCACATCACATTGACAGAACAAAAAACGGCTTCACAACAAATCGACCTCCTCCTGGTGCCCCTTAGCTCAGAGGGCACCAGGCGCGATTTGTTTGTTTGATTGGTGTCGTACTCAAAACTATTTCACCTATATGACGACTTGTTATTAATTATTAATTTGCGTTGCCTGAGTATGATGGAAAACCGGGAAGAAACATCGTAAAAACCATCCCGCGAACTCCTCAATCACCGGAAAACTTCCCTTTCTAGGTTTTTTAAAACACGTCTCTAGTGTGCACGTGAAAATGACGTGATATGTGAATCTCCAGGTCCAATGCGTCCAATGGCGATGTTTCAACCGGCAGAAGTCAATCTTGATATTGCCTTTCCGACAAGCCGACAAACTTACGATTAAATGTTGACTGGATTTATGGTTTTCATAGTTGCATGATTGTAACATGTTGCATTTGCATTGTTCTTGAAATGTACCGTGTAACCCAACATGAATTCCTGTATGAAGCTACACAAGTTACTAACACTTGCGTTTGGCAACTAACCCACTTAAGTAACATGTGACACAGATTTTTCAGTCAAATTGTATTTGTATTGGATGTTACACGAACAAACAAAATCAAAATTCTGACGACCCTCATGCGTTTACATGTTGGACTATATTCAATTAGAAACAATAAGCGACAGAAGTGACCGAAACCAAATCACGAGAAATAGACCATGGAGATATAAGAAGACGACAGAATAACGACTGGGGATAACAATAGCAGCCTGTATATTGGATGACATATATGCGTAACTTGATAACGTAGATTTGTAAACCTTGTCCATCCATACCAACGTTTAAACAATGACTCGACCTACACGAGTATATTTTCTTCAGGTTTACGCCCTCTAAGCAGAGGAGAAGATAGTATAGGATAACGGCATTCATTAGTTTTAGATTGATTAGATGTTCAGGACAGCAAGCTTAAGCTCTCTGTTGTTCTATTGTACCGATACTCAATTAAGGTATTTATCTAAACTGTTAATTCATCAAGAACATTTAATTCCGAGTTAGGCTTAAGGTTTTTGGCGCCAAACTTCTTCATTGTTAAGAAAACTGTTGTTAATTTCCACAGCTACAGTATTTGAACACATATATGTCTAAATAACTTTAAGGATTATAAGATTCTAGACAAGAAATGTCATTAAACGAAGGCTATGAGGAGAAAGGGGAAGGCGGGTTAGCGGCCCCTAACCCCACTTTACAGATTAGGATGACCCCTGACACCCCGAGGAACGTGCCCCATTCAGTAATTAGGCCAACTATCACTACTGTCAATAGGGACCCGAATGACATCAATGATGATCTGAAGGTGAGTTATATGATAATATGATATGATACCACCTTCTCTTAATGTAATCCTTTTGGTTTTCGGTCTAACTAAAGTTTCCCGTACTCACTTTCGTAATGCATTGCTTCAAGTTCTTTCAGAAATGTTTATTCATTATTTTTTTATTCACCATAGAGTTGAACAGCGTGAATGGAATATTATATAATACGAGTGTTAATAAACGAAGAAGAGAGAGATATATAGGCTTGGGTAATTCTTAGGCTATAATATTTTGTAATTGTTCTGTGATATGGTCTGCGGAGATACAAGGACTATGTTCGCACCGGGTGTGACTGGATGTTTGCTTGTCTGGTGAAGAAAGACTGTATAGCCTACATGGTACAGGAATCGGTTAAATAATAAAAGTCCAGAATCTCCATATCATTAAAGACAGGTTATCAAGCTTTTTCTAGATACTGGTGTTTCTTTCCTGCATGCAATACTAAAAAATAAAAGGGCAGAAAGATAAGTTCGTACGCATAATATCAAGACATAGTAAATATAATTACTGAAACCATTTTATGTTCGTTTCCAGGTGACGTTTTCTGACGTCTTCGCTGAACAGGGAGACATTCAAAGTTTTGAGCTGGTTTGGAGCACCAGTGAGGCGGTATTTACTGGGACCAAGTACTGGTGTTATCGGATACTGAGTGCGTTGTGTGGTATCCCTTGTGCTTTCTTATGGGGCATCCATTTCTCCTGTTTGGCGTTCTGCGGCGTCTGGCACGTGACACCTTTGTTTCGTAGTTTCAGAATTCAGCTGGAGCGACTCGGCGCAGCATGGAGGTTCTGTGTACAATGCTATTTAGATCCGTGTTGCGAATCATGTGGAAAAATGTTCACCAATATAAAGACCTCTGTGGTTTACAATAAGTCATCCTAAAATATACTTCTTGCTGGAAAATCAAAAGCACTGCGTGAAGTTTGTGATTCCAACGACAACCACATGCATTTTTGGGGGCCTTTTTTTGCCATGTATTTTATGAATTAACTTCCATTAAAGATAGAATGGATTTTCGCTTTGGTTTAGTGGCAATGTGCCTGGAATGCCGACACAAAGGTAGGAGGTTTAATCTCGGATTTTGCGACATTACACAAACCGAATACAAAAACATTAGTGGTGCAAAAGCTCGGGTATTTTTTTTCAGGGTGTAATCATGGTCCAAACCAATCTTCCCATGAAATTACCAATGACATAGGCCCTATGTACAGGTCACAGAATGTTCCTCCAGCCAAGGGGTTATGTGCAACTGCTGATGGAATGCTTCTCAGCTTTAGCCGACGGAGAAGCAGTTAGAAAAAGACATGCATTGTTATTTTCGTTGAACCTGTGATGATGCTAGTCAAACGTTAAGTCAATTATTAATTTTAGTTGTAAATAACAAAACAAATAAAATGAAAAGAACACACTGTGTTTATTTTGATGTATTTACAAATATCTCCTTTATTTTCAAGTTCATTTTAAATTTCTAGAAAATACAACACAACTTTTAAAATAGGTAGATGGGGTGTGGGTCAGTTTTGAAGCCGCTGGGGTAACATGTACAAAGCTGAACACTAAACAGCACCCCGCATATCACATATGCAAAAAGTCAGAATTAAAACTAAAATAGCAGCACATTTAACAAATTAAAATTACAAAAGGTGCACAAAATAATAATAAACTCAATTCAAACAATAATAAAGACATTTGAGTTCAAGCTCCTAAGACAGTAGTGTATGGTTTTGATATGTTTTATAAAATAAACATTTCAATCATTTTGATGAACAACAACATAATCAGGAATAAATTTGATGAAAAATCAATAGCAATACAATAATAAGTTGAAAAGCAAGCAATGTTTTTAATTTAATTCCATGCAGTAAAACCATAAACAAAATCGATAAGTACAAAAAGGCTTTACAGGATTTGTGTTTTTAAAAAAAGTAACGAAATCTGAAAACGGCAATATCTAAAAGCAAAAAATGAAGACCGCCATCTTGAATTAAAGGATATAATTTCATGGACGCTAAAGTGAGTCCGAATTACAAAATCACCTTTTAAAATAACTGTATAGAGTAAAAATACTTTTTCAACTACTATATAATTGAATTTTGAACTGTCATTTAAGTGTTGCATTTATGTTTTGCAAAAAAAGGAATAGGTTATGTCTTCTATTTAAAAGAAGGCAAAAGTTAATTTTAATTATTTATTTATTTGGTTGCTGATCTTTAAAACCTGTCGTGAATAAGTTTTTTACAAATAAATAAACCATGCCAGCGTACATATATTATTAGTATAAGACAGCAATTAAAAACCCATTGTTCCAGATCATATAAATAATTTTTAACACATAGATGAAATTGACTAATTGACTTTAAAACCACCAGGGATGTTGGAACAACTTGTAAATTATTTTCTGACAGGAATTTTCTATAACATAAAATAAAAAAAAAATTCTGAACACAAAGTGTTGTAAAGTTTTGTAACAAAATGGATTTTTTGCATTAATGTGGTGGTCTCGGTGGGGATAAAATGCCAGCTAATAAAAAATAATTGACAGTCACACAATTCTAATTGATGATAAAAGTCTGATAAACACTGATTTATATTTCATGATAAAATATTTACCTATCCAGTAGATATCAAATAAGACAGAGATTAAACAGCTTTACCTTTGTTGAGATAATCAAGGACTTATACAGATTTATCAAATCCCCAGGTAAAAATCACACGATCAGTTATATCAAATATACACAAGACACTTCCATACCTAATACATTGGGGGAGTACCTTGTACACAATAGCGGACCAGTCAGATTGAGTACTCTTTATAAACACATCAAGTCAGATTTACGATCAAATTTGTGTTATCCAGTGGAGATAATTCAGCTAGAACGTTGTACAGTAGCGACACGCACACAAGTCTATACTAACAAAGAAATGTATAGTTTTATTCACAAGTCTATTAACAGGATCAATTTCTATTACAAAACGGAGGACATGTGTTTTCATGTCCGTATATTTGCTGGTCTGTCCGTTCCAAAATCAGTCAGCTAGGCTTACAGCCTCTGCCTGTACCCTTAACATAAACAAATATGGACTTCTGAGTTGCATAGCTAACAAGTGAAGATGGATCTATTTACAAATGAAGTTTTTGCTTATTAATGATACAGGGGTTTATCGATAGATAAGCGTGGGTATAATACGACAGTGAAAACCCTACAGTTGTGTGGTTAACAGGGATGAATGACAGGGTAGTTATTCAAGGAAGAAGCTACGGTGAATGTATACTTACCTGTCTTGTGCTAGATATAACAGTTATAATTGCACTTTAAAGAATTCAGAATGAATTTCAGAGGAAGGATTCTGTCGCTGTCCATAAATATTTATTAATCACGCACAGTTAACAGAAAAAAAATTGTACCAACAAGTGTACTGGGTGAAACTTGATACAAATGGCCTTTACTACAATGAATTTGTATCCCCGTTATAAACTTATTTGATGTTTTCTGTCCCCAAATTCGATAAAAGTTAAATAAAATATATCTCCCAAAAGATTTGGATTAATGGATTTAGTCTAACGTTTTAACTCCGTGCATAGTCTTCCGACGAAAATCAACCAGGGCTCCGCAACATTTTTAACACCATGATGTCGGTCCAACAATACGTGAATTGTACACAAACATAATATTTGCATACTAGGCTTTGACGATGGTTATTACTCACTACATTATAAAGTCTGTCCACATTTACCTTCTCATTGTTATTCTGTACATATATATTTTTGCTTTTAGACGCCACATTAAGCAATTAAGTTACTTTGGTTTGAAACTTTGTTAAAAAAATACAAGGCTAAGTCTTAATGATAAAAACCTGTCCAAATTCTGACAGTTAGGCCAAATCAGTTTAATTAAAAAATTAAAATTTGTCCAAGCCTAAGCCTAAGCGTAATCAATAGCTTCTGATTTCTAAAAAAACTACTTTCCATAAGTATCATTAATTCATATATTACTGGATCATAGATGTATTGTTAGATTGTTGACTTCTGAACCTGGTGAGAAAGAAATGCGAGAACTCCACAATTGAAGCAGATTGATGCTTCAGACTTCATTTGTCCACAAAGAAAATTACACCATGTTCTAAAGCTGTTGCAGCAGCAGTCCTCTTCAAATTATTTCAAGAAATAAACAATATCCTGGAGCACATTAATTTCTTTGGTTTAAGAATCTGGACAAAAAAATCACACCTTGGGTAAAACATTTTCGTGAATTTTTGCACCAATGAAGCAAAATGTTAAATGTTTTCAGGCCGTCAATATGACAGACAATTGTTTTTATTAACTTGAACCAATGTTCGAAGAGCTCCCACAGTTGTTGAAGAAATGTCTTGAATTATGTCCCTTTGAGAAACTCTTCAGAACAAAACATTATTAAAGGAACTATTATTCACTGCTGAATTACTGTGCTGGACAAACAGTCTCTAGAATTGTATGTCCTTATAGATGCTGATATTTCCAATCCAAAACGAATCCGGAAACGAGCAATTATTTAAAGCACTTATCACAATCAAGACTAGTCATGTCCCGGAAAGAAGTCTTTTGTAACCATGGCAATGAAACTGCTCTGAATATCTCCTAACAATTAGTCTGTGTGTAACAGTTCATTTGTCCACCACTTTTAGCCGCCACTACCAGCACATCAAATTCTTAAAGTGTAAATCTTACGTTCAGTGAGGAAGAATCAGTCTATTCTAACAAATAAAGTTTGTGATTTCTCCAAAACATAATGTCAATTAATGGCAACATATAGCACCAAAGCGATTAACGGAGAGTACAACTCTCAACTCTGTTAACTCCAAATACTGTCTAGGGCGGGAAATCTCCATGGTAACAGAGAAGAGGTTGCCATGGCTACAGTCAGCAAAAGGACACCTCTCCTTGCATTGCAGCATGAACTTGGTCCAGTTTGTAACTTAGTTTGTTCTTCCTAGCAAATTCATCCTCATCAAGGGCATTTAAGATCTGAAAACAAACAAAGAAGAATGCTGTCATAAAAGATTCCCTCATCTTATTTGCCTATAAAATTGATGGATTAGACAAAGTTTGATGTACCATTCCATTAAAACTTTTAGAGATTATTTTGCTAATGGTTTTGTTGGTTTGCATGGGTTTTATACTGTACTGATTATTTTATTATAAATATGATTGCGTGAAACCCCATTAAATGACAGACTTAAAGCACTAGGGTACAGAGAGCTTCCACAAGGAGCAACATGGCATACATCTGTACAGAGACCTTTCACAAGACAGACTCTCTAGAACTATACAGACTTACAGATTACAAAAACTATTCTTAAGAGGACTTTATAGAATAAATAAAAATTAAACTCACCCCTTCGTTGTAGGCACAGACATATTTATAGAGCTCATACAAGGCAGCATCAGAGTTGAAATCGTCATGGTGGGTCTGTAAAAGAACACAATTGTTTGTTTATTTATTTGATTGGTGTTAAATGTCATACTCAAGGGTATTTCATCGACATAAAAAAAAAAAGATTTTTGCAGTAATTCATGGCACCAATAGAGAAAAAGCAAAAAATTCATTTGGGAGATTTTCTTCAACTCGGTAAAACCTTGGTGCATTGATTGGCGTAAGTAGGTTTCTTGAATGAGAGTGAAAGAAGTCTCACCCTGGATTCTTCTGCCAACATAGCATTCATATCCTGGTCACTAATGGCCGGCATCATCTTGATGTCCTGGTAATACCTACAACACAGTAACACAGCTCGTTAATAAAGGTATATCCAAATAGATTTATCTGCGTGGTAAATAACAGTAATCCCAAAGCCAAAGGTATACAATCACTGATTTGTTTGTTTCTTTAATTTGGGCTCTACATCGTACTTACGGTTATTTCACTCATGTGACGGCTACCAGCGCCATGGGTGCAGGTAACCGATCTTAATGATGCTGGCAACACAGATGACACCTTAGCACATTTACAGGGCCAATTTGCCAAATCCAGGGTACCACAACAAAAATGCTTCCAGATGCACCTTAGCTCAGAGAGAACCAGGAGGCTCTCATTTAGATTTGTTTGTTTGTTTGATTGGTTTGTTTGATTGGTGTTTCTTTTATATGACGACAGATTTTCCACTTCTAAATCTGCTCTACTCAATACGGCGGAAAACCGAGAGGAAACCTTGTCAAAACCACCCCTGCGATTGCCGAAGTCACCTCGTGTGACTCCCGCATATACCTCAGATGCACTGGGAGGCTTGAACCCGTGCGGTATATCAAAGGAGGATCTGCAGTCAGACGCGCTAACCACTGAGCCACGGCGCGGGCCCCCTCACATTTAGAAGCTGGGCACATAACACAAACAAAACTTTGATGGATTTTCAACTTCGCGTTCGAAAACAGTCTTAGCAACTAGGCCGAAACATTGCTTATCAATAAACCCAGAAGTTGAACAACCATCAAAGTTATGTTTCCCATTCCCTTTTCTGAAATAGTAATTACTTTTAGAACTTCTTGTTGACAATTCCACAGAAATAAATGTCCTCACCTTTCCACCCATTTCTTGTAGCGTGGGATTTCCTGAGCATAGAGTAGTTTACTAGAGGGAGAGTTGCTCCCCAGCTTGTGTTCCCTCATGGAACAACTGTCCATGAAGGTTTGAGCCACGACAGACAGACACGAATCTACGATATTAGACTTGTAAATATCGAACACAAAGTTTGGATTTTTTATTACATTTACCCAGAACCTCAAGGGTAAGCTGCAAAGAAAGAAAGAAACAATGATGTTACGTGATTATAAAACTAACACATGCACAGTTCCTCTGAGTTCACGAGCTCAAACACTCGCTCGGACTGTATTTGAATTGGTTTATAAGAGGAAGGTTGTGGGGTTTCTGGGTTCTTTCCACAATATAGCTGGCCAATGAGCTGTAATTGGTATTTATAGTCCTATTGGTAACATTGGAAAATAAATAAGTTGAAGCTTGATAGAACATGGTTATCTCTGTTCAAAAGTCGAATGTTAAGTCTAACTTGTGAATTGATTGATTGATTGATTGATTGATTGAATTGTTGCTTGACGTCATACTTTAATAAGGATATATCACTTATATGACAACTTTTGCGGTCCCTGTATAAGGTGGAAAACTAGGAAGAAAGGTAAAAAAACACACCATGGGATCTCTGTAGACACCGGACAAATACCCATATACACCTAAGGTTGCCTGGTGGATTCAGACATGCATGTATACTGGTGGGCATAGTGAAGGGGGACTCCCCCTCAACCAAGTGAGCTACGGAACGGCCCAACATGTAATCTTGAACGTATAGCTATAATGAGGTCGTTGTAGGGCTTAAGCAGCTGAATTTGCTTCAAAGTGAGGCCAACTCGTGAACTGAAATCTAATCGAGACAAACCTGTTGGATTTCCATGTATGGACGACTTCTGGATCTTGTATATTGTGGTGGAGAGCTTGATCATCCAGAAAATCAAACATATATTTTATAGCTAAGGGGAGAGCACTGCCTCTGTGTGTTGTACTAAATATTGTATCGAAGAGATCATCAACAAACTGTTGTAACGTGCCCTAAAAAATATAAATCATACAATAAATTAATAAGATAAGAAAACAATAAATTAACAGAAAAAACAACAACATTCATCCATGAAATGCAAGACTGCAGCAGTGACCCACCATACTCTCACAAGGAGTCATTTTAAGTGAAAATAACAATATAAGAATAAAGGAAAAGAACCTAACTATGTTTTGTTTGTTTCGCTTAAATCATGACCAGGTATAGTCGATGTTACCTGGAGGAAAATATCCAACAATCTTTGAGGCTAACTGCAAATATTCCTAACATACATAATTAGTCAACAGACAACCGTGAAAAAATGTTGTACACATCATCTTTTTGTTTAGAATCCTTTTGAATTTCAGAGTTCATAAAAGGTAGATAGCATGACAAGAAAGAAAGTTTGATTGCATACCTTTGTTTTGAGTAACCTAGTCAGATAGACTTCTGAGACCATCTTACTTCCTCTATCACCTTCTTTATGCGATTCGGAATCATGGGGTTTTACCTGTGTAAACAACAACAACAACGTTGTTATTAAACATCTCAAGATATACCTTACACCTTAAAACAAACAGACTTCATAGCTCAAAATAATAGACTAAGCTTTAGTTAAAAAATATATTCAGACAAATAAATTTGGATAACAGGAAAACTTTTAAATCAAAAAGTGAGAAAAACGCAAACATTCCAAAAATGTTATTTTGGCAGTGTAATTAACATAATTGTATTCTCTGTAAAAAAATAAATAAACTACATTTTTGGAAAAAGCAGAACACCCAAGATATTGACTGGAGTTGAACTCAGGATTTCAACAAATGTGACAAAAAAATTTGAGAAAAAGTTTAATGAAACTACCACTGAAGACATGCCTCCGAATCATGTAAATGTTTTAGAGATATTGGTGAGGTAATATTTGACTTACTAAATGATAACACTTGGTATCCTTGTCCTTATCCACATCTACATATATAGCCTGTGGAGTGACTGTTCTACCTAATGACGGACTCCTGCTGTTGTAGTACGATAGGTTTTCTGAAAACAAATACGCAACATTAAGGACACCAAACCTTCATTATACAAAATTGAATTTAATTTAAAACATTAAATGTGAATAGTTCAATATGTAATTGAATTAAACCTATCAAAGAATATAATTCTCAAAGAATTTCTTCAATGTATAATATAAAAAAAAAAATCAATCTTATTTTTCCCCATTAATACTAAATAAAAAGGAATGAAAAAAAAAAAGAAGAAATGAAAGGAACTGAGAAGAAGTTATTGGAATCGGGAGTAAACCACTAACAAATATTAAATATAACAGTTTTATATGGTTTGATACGTCTTTTACTATATGTAGGTTGAGTCTTATTTCTTATTATTGAAATCAGTGTAGTAAACAGAAAACAGACAGAAAAAGCAGATGAAAGAGGGAGACAAAGAGCTGGAGGTTCAGGGGGTAGTTGTATAAATATTGTTTTGAATTTTTTTCAATGTAAATGTTATCCTCTCTCGTTCGGAATGGTGACGTTATCTAAGATTTAAATATTGTATACGCAGTTTTGTGAAGTTACCAGCATCTGAGATTCAGAGATAACTTTGAAAATAATTAAAATCTAACGGATTGTAAGTTAGACAGATTAACGATGAATTACACAGCATTGAATGACTCAGTGGAATATCATATAGTTAATTCTGTGCAAGGTTTAAGCTACAGTTGACACATGATTTTCTAATCGCACAGGGAACATGATGTCATGTGCTGATAGAATAAATAGTTTTCAAAAACTAGTTTATCCAATAAAACAAAATGTGGCCTACTTAAAAATGTTCATTCTTTTTAATGTGGTATGTGACGGTGACGGCAACATGAAAATGCAGAGTCGGAAAGCAGGATTTCTTCAAAGAACGGTTAGTTTAATGAAAATACATGCACCAAAATAATAAGTTTCTGGTAATTTATCCCTCATGATTATGTATCCTGGATGGTTATAAGATATCAAGGGGATGACAGAAGCAGGCATAAAGAGGAAGGCACCACAGATCAGCTGTCAAACACAGTTAGCAGCCGTGATGTTTTAAGCTACATGTTGAGGTATGACACCCTGGTTGTACAATCCAACATTTATAGAAACTACATGAAATTCATGTTATAGAAGTATTTTGTTTTCTAAAGAGTTTTTTGTTGAACTGAAGCTTATATAACTCAAGGTTGGTTCGACAAAACACCCTCATTGGTAACAGTTGCTTGTGAATTAAATTTAACAATTTATAATGTAGGCCTACTTAAGATTATGTCAAATATTGATACTTGTTCCGTTTGTTTGTTTCATTGGGGTTTTAAGCCGCACTTTAGGTTATTTCCTTAAATGATGGTGTGCAAGCCGAATGGGTGGAGGAAACCACCTTCATTGACACTGGCTTCAAAGAAGACAACGCAGGACATAAAACAGGATGCCACAATCAAATCAGCTTCCTAAAGCTCCCGCCCAACCACCCGCGCCAAGTACTGAAGGAGACATTAGAAATCCAAGATAGTAAAGAGATAATAATTGATAAAGCAGGCTATGATATGGGGGAGGCAAACACCACATTGTTATTAGTTTGGTTACCACGACTACTGTGATCAGAGCCCTCTGGTGTCTGTTTGAGGCGGTGTTTTGGAAAACCTTGTGAGGAAAAAGTTGGCAAACTCAATAAAAACAAATTTTAAGAAATAAGGAAGAAAAACAGAAGAGCCATTAGAAGAATATGGGCAAAATTAAAATACAGGAGTTGGAGGACTGATAAAAAAATAAAACCAAAGAAAGTGATGTACATCTATCATTTTCATGTAATTTTTATTTAACTTGTAAAACAGTAAGAAAACAAATTCTTACCATAACTCTTAGATTCAAACCATTGAAAAGAAAGATGACTTGATTTGAAAATTAAAGAGAATAAAATTCAACTTACCGTATTTACTGGATTTGTCGGACATTAAAGAGATGTTGTACATAGAGGATTGTTTCCCCACCAAGGCCAGGTATGAGCTGTCGGGAACCTGTCAATCAAACATTCTATATTACCATGGAAACAAACATGGAGGAGCATTGATCAATGTTTTCAGATGATAAGAATAATTACAAAGACAAAAGTTGATGTGAATGATGATGATAAAATAGCAAATATGTCATGGATGATGCCAATCAAGGCCATGAAAAAAAGGAGATAAGAAAAATGTATTCTTTTAATTTTAACCAGTAAGTCTGTTACATTTTAGGCAATAGTCTTGAAGGTAAATTGATGAATTCAATTTCAGAAATTATTTTTAGTTGTTTAAACATACACAGAGATAAAAAAAAAATTTTATGATAGATCAAAGTTTTTGTTGGCTTGAAATAAATTGACTTATTCAAGTTAGGAAATTCTTTAAATGTTTAAAAATGTTTGCTTCAAGATTTTAGGCAACAGTCTTGAGAATAAATTCGGCTTATTCTATTTCCGAAATTCTTTTCACATTCAAACATACACATAGATAAGAATATGTTTATGTGAGCTTAAAGATAGTAAAGTTTTCACAAATAAAAGTACAAGCAGATTTAACAAAGTGAACAATAAATAGTCAGAGAGGAAGCTGCTGAATATTAAGTCCTGTTTTTTTTACCGGTAAATTTCTTTTTTTCTGTGTTGCCAGTGTTATTTGGGTGGTTGCCTTCACCCATTGGCTGGCATGATGTGGCAAGAGTGAATTAATCTTAAGAACGGTGTAAAACCCCAATCAATCAATCAATAAATATATCAATAATGGTTAATGAGTAATTAATGGAGATTATAGCGAATAAACATGACATGATAATTTTTTTTTTTTATTTGATTGTATTGGTACCGAAAAAAGGCAGAGCTGTAAGATTACAATAGGGAAAATACAGTAAGGGAGTTAAGAGAGAGAGAAAGCGAAATGGATAAAAAGTGGAGTACTTGGACGGTCAAAGGAAAAATGTGCGAGAATGAAATGGGTAAAATACATTAGGCGAGATAAAATCTTGATTATTTGGATATATGAGTTTGTGAAATATTTAAGAAAGTGAATATGACGATAGAACAATATAAGAGACCACATGCCCCGAGGATAGTCAATGGTAGCCAGACTCACTTTGTAATGAGCTAGGGTGTTTAGTCGTTTGTAATCGCCTTCCTGTTTTGAAGTTCCGTCGTCGTCTTGGAGAATTAGTTTCCCTTGGAGACCTCGGTTCCACTCTGGAGTTTGAGTAAACAAGACTGTTGTTGAGTAAATGAAACAAAAACAGTGTGACACCACCAGCAGCCTTAGCCCAGTTAATACACAGTTACCTGCCCTTGTTATAATACATTGATGGCAGGGGTGTCATAGGGGGCTACCAATGCATCATGGGAATCACATTCTCAAAAGTTCATACCCTAAATCTTCAACGAATTCAACCCTTTTACGACATAACAAACAAAATGTTATGTAAAGACTTAGAACTGTAGACACACAATCTTCCATTTTTTGTATGAAGATCAGACTTGAATCTAAACGAAAAAAGTTTTAGTTCAAACTCTGCATTCATAAATTCAATTAAGGACTTAAAACTTGTGCTTTTTTTGACAAATTTGTTGAAGATTTAGGGTAGTTAAATTTAAAGTATCCCGTTAAAATTTGTTTGTGACACATCTTTATCGGCTTCAATTCATAGGCACAAATAAAATAAATGTTTCAATCATTTCTTTACAGATTGGTGTCCCCCTATACACATGTTGCATATATAATAGTTTACAACAAACATGCAAAGTGTCAACACTTATTCTGGCAGCCATAAGCAAGGCTTAAAAACAAACCAAAAAATGAGTAGGGAGTTGCCGTTATAATTTTTGTTGTTACCAAGTAGGTTATAAAGGTAAAAACATGACCCCATTTCACAAAGCAATCTCAACTATTGTATTATTCAATGACATAGTCACCTTGAGTTGCAAAATAGTTATTTAATTTCAGTCCTGATAACTGAAATTTAACAAATTTTTGGCTTTGTGCAACAGAGTTCAGTTTGTCTTTTTAATAAACATAAAAACATAGATCCAGAACCAAATCTATTAATAACAAGAAAAGAAGATATAAATAAACAGAGAAGAAATACAGCAGTTATATCTTATTGGTATACTTTTATGTTAATTAAGATTAATAAGATAAATGAATAATTAAAAATAATAAACATAAATTCTACACAATGACATGCTATATTTATCCAAGGCTAAAAAATTAATAAACAATTTTTAAAATATAATAAAATAATAATCAACACTAAGTTAAAAAAAAATCTTTATCTTTTAAAAGCATTAATTCTTATAAGAGTTCTAGGAGGCCTAATTTAAAAATAAAATAATCACATTTGTAACAAGTCACAATAAAAAAAGAAATAAATGTACTGAACTTACACATTAAAATCTTTAAAGTAAGACATTTCAAAGATTTATCATTGCAGAGAATGAAACAACCAAGAATATTTAATTTTAAGATAAAGAAAATAATCACAACTAGAGATAAAGAGTACATACCTAAGTCAAGATCTTCTTTTGTTGGTCGCATACTGAACGGAGCATTTTTGTGCATGGCGTCTAATATTTTTTCTTTGACCTGTGAGATTGTGTCACAGTCTAATACACGAACAGGATGTTCTTGTTGGCCAAATTGAGCTTCAATATCCATTACATATACAGTCTGTAAAATAACAGAGATATAAAATTGACAGAAGAAAAAAAAAAAATAAAAAATTTAAAAGTTTATACAACACAATTTATTAAATGAAAAAGTGAAAATTAAATCCCTCAAATAAACTGTCTGCTGAAATTGATTGGTGTTTAACTCTATGCCCAATAGGTGAAGGAAACCAGCATAAACGAAACTGGCAGGCAACACACAAGACACCACAGGACATTCACAGGAAGCACTCCAACAGTTTCCCCAGCTACCAAGGCAACCAATATGCTGAGTGGGAGGCTAGAATTAAGGCACAATTCTTCTGACTGGATTGAACCAAGCAGATGCCCGCCTCAAAGGCCATCATTACGCGCCACTTCCCTATTCTGAAATCAATTTGACCTACCATTTGTCTGTAATCTATCTGCTGTCGTATAAGTTTGTCCTCTCCCAGGGCGTATCTGGCTTCACTCGTGATGTTATCTACAGGACCTTTAGCTATCTGTTGTTTCATGGCTTGAAACAGCAGGAACAACGGCTCTCCAGCACTCTCCTGAAAACGGTCAAGAAACAATCAAATAAATATATTGAAAAACAAACATTTAAAAAAAATGGTTAATTACACTTCATTAATATGCACAAGTAAAACAGAAAATAACTACACAATATTATTATCCAAAGATCAACATTGAAAATGTCAACAGTGCCATTCAAACTATTTATTTTTTGGTAGCAGTTTAATTGCATTTTTCTGTGAAAAAATTAACAAAGTTTTCTTACATGTACATCACTCGTTCACTTTATTTTCCTAATGAGTAATAAAACTTAATTGGTAATGTTTTATAATTCTGATGTTATTGACTGACCTTTAGGAATCTGAATAATAGGAATGTGAACCAATTGGTCAACATTTTCTCCGCCACCGACTCCGTTCTGGAAATTAAACATAACATAAAATAGTGATAATGATTTGTTTGTTTGTTTGATTGGTGTTAAACGTCGTACTCAAAGCTATTTCATTTATATGACAACGGATTCTCCACTTCTTAATCTGGTCTACTCAATACAGCAAAAAACCGGGAGGAAACCTCGTAAAAAAACGCCCCCGCGATTGCCGAAGTCACCTCGTGTGACTCTCTCATATACCTCAGGTCCCCCGGGAGGCTTGAACCCTTGCGGTACATCGTTGGAGGATCTGCAGTCAGACGCGCTAACCACTGAACCACGGCGCGGGCCCTAGTGATAACGAAGCTTTAAGATAAAGGATTAGTTTGATTAAGTTTGATTATCTATATTAGCGGTCCCTTATTCCTACTCATCTTGTTCTTTTTCTTGTTGATTTTGAGATGAGGGTGGGGTGGAGAGAGACAGGTGGGGGGGTGAAAGATAGTCATATAATGCTTAAGATGTGTTAATTTAATCAGATTGGCACGATTGTTATTTTTTGGCACTATTGTGTGGGCAATATCTACCGTTCGCATCTTTCTGGTTTTTGCTACGACATCAGGATTTCAAGATTGGGGTAATGAAAAGAGGGATCTAAAGGTTCATTAGCTTGTATCATTAGAAGTAGATGACAAAGTCTAACTATTACTAACAAACTGTGGCTGTTCTTCTTGCATCTTATAAGGAATAGCTTACTTTTTAAAATCTTTCTAAAACAAACACATTAAAGTTTGTTTGTTTGTTTGATTGGTGTTAAACGTCGTACTCAAGAGTATTTCACCTATATGAGGACTTACTGATTTTAATAATTTGCGTTGCCGGTGTATGGTGAAAAACCGGAAAACTTCCCTTATATACCTAGGTCCACAGTGGGGATCGAACTTATTCCGGGTACAATAAAGGGGGTTCCGTAGTCCAACGCTCAACAACGGAGCCACAGCGCAGCCCCAAAACACATTAAAGAAAAAAACAAACAATACCATACCTTCTTAATAGTAGTTTTGGATTACTTTTTCCATCCACTGAGCGCTCTATTAGTTCGGCTAACAAAGTCTTCAAGATACTGTAAAAAAAACGCTAATATTATAAACCATTCAAGTAGAAAATTATTTACTACAATAAATGACAAAAAATTACTTAATGAGCAGCAGTTTAGGAGGTGGAATAGCATCCAAAATGTATTGAAAAGTAATTCAAATAAAAACTTAACAGGTTGTGGACAATTGATTGAATTCTACTTCACACATCCAATGCAACATTATTAACATTAAAAACATACATTCACTCATGGCATGGCTCAAAACATTAACAATTCATTATTTAAAAAGCTGAGTAGCTAACAGTTGTATTCTGAAAAAGGACACACACAATCTTGTTAAATCCATCTTTATCCAATTCTTTTTGAGAACTCTTGCTTCTCATTGATATAAATAATGCTTAAAAGTGGAATTTCTAACTTCAAGTTAATCTCCTCTGTGAAACTACATGTAAGTTACAGTGTTTTATATTTTTCTTTATTTTTTTCTAACCTCAAATGTGTGAATTATTTCTAAGGTACAAAGTTTAATTAAATCAGTGTGTGTGTTTTAAATTTATACAGAAATGTGCGAACAAATAAAAAATAAACCAGCTTCACTCACTCTGTAGCGTATTCCATTTTACTCTGAAGAGCGACGCTAACTAAGGAAGCCACATTGACTCGATCTCTCATGGAGAAATCCTTTTTACACTCTAAAGTCCGAATGAATATCAACAAGAATGTCTTATTGCTCATTAACTGAGAGAATAATTTCAGGCCTTTGTCGATGTGCTCTTTCTTGGATACCTCTACCTGAAAACATGAAGCCAAAAATATGTTTAATGAATAGTTTTATCAGCTAACATAAATAAATACATTCGCATTCTTTGTTCTGTTTGTTTGGTTGGGGTTTTACCTCATACATAAGTTTATTTCACTCATATGAGACTGTGTGCCAGCCGAATGGGAGAAGAAAACCACTTTAAGCGACGTCGGCAACAGAGACAACACCACAAAACATTTAGAGCACAAAAAAAGGGACAGAATAAATACAACTTGAAATTGTTATATTCAAAAGGGACAGAATAAATACAACTTGAAATTGTTATA
>JAVFBZ010162364.1:21434-47132 GCA_032466195.1 Katharina tunicata
AGAATAAATACAACTTGAAATTGTTATATTCAAAAGGGACAGAATAAATACAACTTGAAATTGTTATATTCAAAAGGTACAGAATAAATGAGATTGTTTGATTGGGCGTTTACTCCCAACTTCATGATATATGACAGTCTGTCACCCCAATCGGCGAAGGAAACCCACATCATTTTGGCAGCAAAGAAGACAAACCAAGACATTCACTAGACGCAAAACAGGACGCCACAAAACATCAGCTTCCTGATGCCATTTTAGCCCAGCAAGCCCTTGGGCACAGGAAGCACCGGCCAACCAATTTCAAACATGAAAGAACATCATTTTCTCAAAACAAAACCAATATATTTGTATTTTAATGTGTTTTTTTACCTCTAGTTCCCTCATGACAGCATGCTGTTCATCATTGGGAAATAATACATGCATTGCAAACGTCCTATAATCCCAAAACGGTATCGCAACTTGTCCGTATAAATCACTTGTTAGTTCAGTCATGTCAGTCTGCAGCTCCGCAAACGCTGAAGTCAAATAAAAACATAAATTAGACTTTTAGAAATTATTTCTTAATAATTTTTGTAATTGGGACAAAAGGAAAAAATAAAGTTGTAACTATATATTTCAAAGATTATATAATAAGATATATGTAAAAAAAATATAATTTTTATTTACACAAAATAAGATCTAAATATTTTCCATATTTACAACAACAACAAAGACTGAACCAATCAAATCACTGCTTCTATTCATTTAGATTTAACAGGGCCAATGGAATCGTACCTTCTTTACACTCCTTGGCGACCTTCATTGAGAGCTGATCCACTTGATTCTGGTAGCGTTTTAACATGGAATCACTCTCCTGTGACTTGAAGTAGTATGCTATCAAGAATATTACCATAAGCAGGAAGATGACACCAGCTCCGACACCCAAACCTATTTTAGCAGGGGTGCTTAATACCTCTGGTTCCTCGTACTTCATAACGCCTAAGTTAAAAGTGAGATTTCCAACCGTGACCTACAAACAAGATAATACATGTTCAAAGCTGCTGTTTAACGTTAGTAAATTGTTGGTTTTAGAACCAATATTAAAAACTGTAAAAACTGCAAACTGTTTCAGATAAATGATGATTTCAAATATAAATAGAAAATGTATGTCATATTTACATGAAAAGAACTTGTTTTATCATTTGAAAGAAATATCAACAGAAGAGCAAACTATGTCATGTGATTTCAGATGGTAAGGTAAGGGGGCAGGTCAAACAAAATTTTTTCTACAGGTTTCCACAGTCTTTATTATTCTTGACGACCACCTGATTTTGGCTGTATTTAACATCTCAACGGCACTTACCATAACTTCCGGCTTGCCTTGGCCGGACAGAGATAACGGTTGTGAGAGGGGCGGAACACAGGTCAGCTGATTCTTGGCGACAGAGGTCACATTACATGGACTTCTGCCAACATACACGGTCACGTCAGAAGTATGGACTCCTGGTAAGATATCCTTACCCTGAAATAGACATTGAACCATTAGGGTACATTGTTTGCGTTTGGTGGTACACATTGAACCATAAGCTATCTGGCTACCATACAGGATTGGAATTTAAAACTACCCTAAATGCTCAACAAATCCCAATTTACAACTTTTAAAAATGCATTTTCTGCAAAGGGTAAGAAGTGTAGACATGCAATTTTGGAAGTTTTATGAAGTTCAGACTTTATATTACCAGAAAATGTAAGTTTTAGTTCCAAATTCACACTTAAACATTCAATAAATTACTTAAAATCTGTGCCCTCAGAGTTCGAATTTGTTGAGGATTTAGAGTATTCAATATTCCATGCTATTCCTTTTTTTTTACTTGCTGTTTGATCAGCATCATACTCAAGAGTAACCAACTCATCATTGTATTGTCGGAGAAAAAGCTAGAATTTTTTTTATAAAAATAACACCCTTTTTCTATTTATTCATTAATTTATTTGATCAGCGTTAAGTTGTACTTAAGGGTATTTCACTCATGTGATGATTTAGCGTTGGCAATGTTTGGTGGTTAACTGGTAAGAAACCTTGTATAACCATCCCACGACCTCCTGATTCTATAGTCTCTGTATTGAGAGGCCGGGTCAGGCAATTGGGATACAATGAAAATGAATCAGCAAGTTTCGCTTCTATTTTTATCAATTGTAGTACTGTACTGTAGTACTATGTTAAATCACAGTACTCAGAGGCAAAATTTCACTTTCCACTTTGTTCCAATTCCACAAATAGCAATTGTTATACATTATTTTTACTTAGGCAGAATATGTGAAAACAGAAAGTTACAAAGTAATTTGAAAACACCCTTTTTCTATTTTATTTAAACGAACAAGGATATAATGCTGATCTGTAGGAATATGACTTACATTGATGGTGAGATATTCATTATTTTTTCTGTGCACTCTAATTCCATCTTTGAATTCTTCAAAAGAGGGGTCTGGGTAAATAATGAAGTCGCCATAGAGTTCAAACTTGGAATCACTTAAATTAATCAGCTCATCCACACCATCCATCCGAAATCCATACTCCATTTTGATTGGACGAGTAAGCCCACCAAGACCAGGAGCGTTGGTCACACTTGGGGTACTACAATTGAGTTGCTTCCCTTGGGTCCCGAGGTGGCTACAATCCTGAAAATATAAAAAATATAAAATATGAACCAATTAAAATCTATGGAAGTTTCTAAGAAATTTTGTAAGAGCAAGTGTGACATATCTATGAAATAAGACATTAGTATATATGTTTTTAAATACATATTTTTATTAACTCTCGTTTTGTTCCATTTATAGATTTTAACACGTTTAAATATTCCAATGTCAGTATTTTCTAAGACATATTTGGAGAAATTGTATGGCATTTAGTAACAATTCTGTCAAAACACTAACTATTTTTAAAAGCCATTATAAATAGACTGGTAAGTAAGTAATTAAAACTGGCTTAATTTGTTGTTTTATTGGGGTTTTACGCCGTTCAAGACTATTTCACTTATATGACAGCATGCCCGCCCAACCGTTGAAGGAAACCACCATAAACGATGCTGGCAACATGCAAGACAGGAAAAAACATGTACATTACGTTAACAAAACAGTATACCACAACAAATTGTCATCCTGTGCCCCTTGGCTCAGAGAGCATCAGAGCACAGGACGCTCCCACCCAACCACCCGCTAAAGGCTTAATATTTGCCTGATTTTGTCTAAGTAACGTGCACGCCTATTACCACAAAAAAAAAAAAAAAAAAACATTCATGAAAAGAAAGAGCACAACTAGAAATAAATCCGGAAAATTACAACAAGGCTTTCAACAAAATAATTTTGTTAGGTATGTGATAAGAAGCTTAAACCTACACCAATATAGCTCTGATTTCCGAGCCAAAATAAGAGCTTAGGATTCCGTATGGCTTCAAACCTTGTACCATTCACTGGAAGAAGCAAACCTCCACTGTAACAGAAAAATACAACAGAATTATTATATGAAGTATTAAATAATATGCTACATCTTCAAAAAGAACTGGAAAAAAAATATATTTTTAAAATGTGTAAATTTCAATGTCATTAATGATATTTAATTGGAAGTAAAATGTTTGTGACTGTTTTGTAATAAATAATACTACTTCAATCTGATGTCTTGAATATATGATTTGGAGTTCGCTTCGATGGATATAGTTCGATAATTCGATTGGGGTTTTACTGCATACTTTATAATTATTGTTATTATGAAACCAACATCAACACCAAATGACAGAATACAGCATATCATAGAAGTCAGGTTTCATGCTGATGGACACCACATTGGGCCAGCTTCATCTTGCCTCCTTAAAGAGCCAAAGAGGAGAGGCACTTCCCTTCTAATCACGTTGCGCCCAATAGAGAAAGTTAGCACAAAGTCATTCTTGAAGAGAGCTACATACCTAACAATACTTTTTCGTTTTTCATCATTCACCCGGACAACGGTTGGATTTGGGACATATTTGAAGAATTCTTGTAGAAATCGATGTGGGTTTGGGGAATCGTCAAAGGTCAAGGACACATGGCCAGCTTGAATGACGGTGGATTCAGATGTTGTACAAACTACTTCTGTGGCAGAATGACTGAAAAAATAGTTAGAAATTCGTTATGTTAATTTACTAATTAACACTACACATTCAATCAACTTACTGAGATTTGTTAAAAATGAAAGATATTAACACCAATGAATTACAACGATTTATGTTCCTTGTTAAATTCATTTAGTGATTGTCAGATTCATCCATTCAGCCATAAAGGGTACCTGTTTCAAAAATTTAAACCTGAAACTTTGCAATGAAATTAAAGCATAATAAAATGTTGACAGTCTGAATAAAGATGTTAACCTGGTAACTTTGCACTCATTGCCCGCAACTGTGGCTTCCCGCTTGGTTCCCGCATCCATGTACTTCCCGCTGATTGTCAAACTTGTACCACCAGCTAGTGGGCCAATTTTAGGCTGAATGTTCGTTATACGGGGTTCCTAATTAGGGAGAAAAATTACACATAAAAAAACAGATTAACATTTTTTTTTTTTTAATTCTATAAAAGACAAAAAAAAATTAAATTGAGATATTTTAAAACTTTAAACAATAAATGTTTGTGTGTGTGACATATGAAGGTATCATATTTCAATAGTGGGATTGATTTTATTCACATATGGAGGGAAAATTATAATTCCATAATGACGGCGTTCCAGCCCAACGTGTGAAGAAAACCACCCTTAACAACAATGGCAACTAGACAACACAGGACATTTGCAGGACACGGCTCTTAGCTCAGCAAGCACTAGAGCTCAGATTACACCTATTAAATAATACCTTTTGGGAGTTGAAGCTATTAGAGTGTTAATAAAAACAGCTTTTGTTTGTTTACATACTTATTGTTGTTTGACTCATATGAACGCTTGCACGCCGCAAAGACGAAGGAAACCACTAGCTGCAATAAGCATAAGACTAAAGATAAGATGCCACGTGAAATCACATTACTGATGAACCTTAACCAGGAGGCTGCAAAGGCACAGGCCCCCACCAAGCCATCCTAAAGAAATAAGCCTTACCACGTAGTTGAATTTCTCATCGGATCTAGCAGTGTAGAGGCCATTGATCACCATCTTCACCTCCGAACTCATTGCTTTATTAATTGGGCCGGTTGTACAGACAACTCTGTAAAACCAGAAAATAAATGTCTAGATCAAAAAAACTAAAATATCAGTATAGTTACTAAAAAGTTAAAACAGTGTAACATCAAAACTTTTTAGACATAATTTAAAACTTTAAGATACATTTTTGTTTTAAGCTTTTTGGAAAAAATTATATTCTATTCCAATAAAATTTCTGATATTGGCAATATGAGGTCTACTCCGAGTCCACTAGTGAGTCGGCAAGAGATCATTCCAGGACTCATTAATCCGGAACATTTAAAAAATTTAAACTTAAATACAAAACCAGTTTGTGGGAATTGGTTTAATGATTGATTGACGGTGTAAAATGACGTACACAGGGGTATTTCACTTCTACGACGGCGGTATATTCCAATAGTAGGCAGTAAAACTAACACAACCAAATAGTGTGAAGTGCAAAGAATGAGAGCATGGGTGTAAGCTGGAAAAACATACTGCCATAAGTGTGAGGGCTTGTGGAGATGGGATCCTCAGATATGGGAATCTTCTTTAATGATTGATTAATTGGGTTTTTTAGCTGTACTTAAGGTGACCTGTATTTCACTCATATGACAGAGTGCCAGCCCTTGAAGGAAACCACCCGCAACAGACAAGGACGCCACGTGACAAAGACAATCGGCTTTATGATGCCCCTTAGCTCAAAGAGCACCAGGCCACAGGAAGCTCCCGCAGCCGCACCCGCGCCTATTCTTTAAGTATCTTATAATGATAACCAGTCTTATAAAAGTGAAGGCGCGTAGTTAGGCGTGTAGTTACCTTCTGGCTGCCATATACTCCTCTCGGAACGGATTACACCTGACACCAGCAATAGAAATCCCTCCTTCAATGTCCTCAAACACTTTACCCAAGTTCTCACCAATAATCGTCAGATTTGTACCACCGGATATCGGGCCCAAAGGTGGAATGATCTATAAACATAAAAATTGTGATTTTTAAATTTCTCTACTGGATAATTAGAATTACTAAACAAGGGAATAAAGGTGATCAGAGGAATACAAATTATCAATTTCAATTTATCCATACACCTTTCGAAAGATTAAAAGCTGTTGATGCTTACCTGTAGTATTCTGGGGTCAGGACAGGTGGATGACGCAGGTAGCCAGCTCTGTGAACACTGCTCCTGAATAGTACATCTATTATCACACCATCCACACTTGTACTTGGCGTCCATCGTCAGACACGCCCCACAGGAGTTTGCCATCTCATTACATTTGTACACGATCACTGAAATAAACCAGGCAAAAACTCAATATTTATGTGTTTTTTTTATATTTATTCCATCCATTGTGCGAATAAGTGTATTTTGTTAATTTGAAAATTGTACGTTGCCGTGTATCACTTTAAACTGGAAAGAATTCCCGCTTGAAAAAAACATGATCTCCGCAGCCAATGGAAACTTTTCTTATGACCAATGACAAGTTTGAGCTACGGTAACATTTGTTTGCAGTTCACTGAGGAAGGCTAAGCTCACACTGAGCCACGACACCGCTCCCAACTCACAATTTGAAGATTGGAGTATCACTTTTATGACGGCTGAACACCCCTTTTTTTTTCGGGATGTCTAAGGTCTTGAATGTAATTAGAACAGATCAATTCAAATCCTATCTCTGAAGGTTTATATACTTACTGACTGTTTAATTAGTAACATTTTATCAGTAAATATTTAGGAATAAATCTCGACACATTGTCAGAAAGGTTAAATTGAATATATAATGGGAAAAAAAAGACATGGTAAATTCTTGAGAAAATATGAAGACATTATTTATTTATTTATGGATTTATTTATTCATTGTTTTTTTACCTTAAAAAATACATAAAACAAGACGTGTGTATGAAAACCTCACTGACCTTTAATATTAGTAGGGTTATCAAGAGCAAAGTTATTGCCCCAGGTGATTTGAAAAGGAACAACTTTGTATGGGTGACCATCGAAATATGAAAACTGGAAGAAGAAAAAAATATAACATGTAATGTGATAAATTTGTCTACAAACAATAAAACATACTTTTCGTTTTAACCTTAAGTTAAATATTTAAACTGTAAATGAAATAAAACCAATGATCAAAGCAAATTATTTTTTGCCTTTACAAAATAATTACTTTATTTTTAAGTAGCAAGCCTGGTATAGATGTCTAATATTCATAGCTAGCGTTCAGTGGTTGTGGGTTCGCTTCCCCCCAAGTCTGTGGTCTGCAAACTTTTCTGAACTAGAATCAGTTGAGTTAAGAGCGGTATGTCAAAACACAAAAATATTATCTTTTTTCTCTTTTGCTCTACTTCTCTTTACTTTGCAGATTTTTTTGTAACAATTTCTGTTGCATAACTTTTCAGAACAGAGTATTTCCCCTTTATTGTCTTCTTGCTCATCAGAGTTACGTCCCTTTCAGTACTCTTCCCTTACTACTCACCTCTACTGCCCCACACTCAATCTCCCCCTGGTTACTGACCACCGCTGCCACCTGTCTACCACTGTCCATGTGGAAAAAGCACTTCAAATTGTTTTGAAATGGCTGAAACAGAAATATTGAAACATTGAAACATTGACTAAGCACACAATAATAACACAGAAATGTCACGTTTCAGTCAGGCTCCGGAGTCATTTATTACTATGTACTTCATTCATAATAACTGAAATATTTTCAAATATATTTAGAGAGAGATTAAACTGTCTATGAAATTTCCAACTTACATCTCACACAATATCGGACATTTAAAAAAAAGAGAGTTTAAAACAAAGCGTAAATTTACAGCAGAAACTGAATTATTCTGTTTTTCAAAACTAAGTTGAAATGATTTTTTTTTTGGTTGGTGAGTCGAGTGGAGTTTATTATTTATGACAATTATGTAATGTGGGTGTGATATCAAAAAGAAAAAAAACACCTTTAACATTGGTAGAGTCAATACATCAAAGTGGGCTAACCACATACTGCTACCAGCAACAGTTTGTTTGATTGGGGTTTTACACCACAGTTAGGTTGTGCCAGTCCATAGCTCAGAGTGCACAGGAAACTTTGGCCAACCACATACTGTAACACAGGTATAATATTTTTTAACGTTACCTTAAGCTTGGTGGCTTTGACGATGACAGTTTTCCTGGTCTCAGAGGGAACATAAATCTTTGTGATTGGAGATTCGAAGCGTGGACAATTATCAGGGCCAGGGTTGTCACTGTTACCCATTTTCTGATAAATAAAACATAAATTCTTAATTACACATTATAAATATTGAAATGATTTGTAGAGGATCAGTTAGGAGAGCGATTTAGTGGTCTCCACTGAAGCTGAATGTGTTGGTTCAAACACTGAAGGATCTGACCATGTATATGACAATCAAAGATCTATTATCTGGTCTCGGAGGATGTAATACTGAATTAACAAAATAACATAACTTCAAATAGAAAATCTGGGAGTCCATGATTGTTTCCAGATTTCTTTCAAATGAAAAAAAATACTACATCAGACTTGCTATCAACTTCACAGTCTCTATCTCCAACGGCACTCTGGGTCCGGGCAAGCATTCAGGCCATCTTAGCACTGGAGGACAGGGATTAACAGACAACAGGGTGAACACTTCACATGTTATGCTTTTGTTTGTGTGGCTATTTACTGTCGGATTAAAACACCACCATATAAGTGTAATACCCTTGAGAATACGAAACAATCAATCTTCAAAGCAAGACAGATCTGCCCAATGAGTCAATATGGTGTCTTCAATGTCTTTGCAATAATCAATTTCTACGAGTAAATTCATAGTTATCCAATATACCAACAAAAAGCTATAATCAGCGATTGATCGCTTGACTGATTTTAGCGAAAGATAGCAATGCCCCAGCTCTTACTCTGTAAGACAAACCCCAATAACATTGCTTTGTATCAACTTTATTTAATAATTATTCTTTTTGACAAAAATGTTGACTTTCTCTGTTTGATACGTTCAAACAGATTCATTAATTGCTTACAATGAACACTTCATTAATGTTACTGTTCAAATAAAACAAAGGTGAAAAAAAAAATCCCTTTCACAAATTATATATTCGATATAAATATTTGATAAAAACACACGGAAAATTGATGATATCTTACACCATTTCTCAAACTGATTAACAAGGAAAAAATAGATCTATAAAAATCTTTCAGTTCTAAAGAGTCATTGGCATATAAAACAGAGGTGTGGATATTAGATTAAAAAGTGACAGACTAAAATGTTTACACGTTGATGAATTGGCTCCCTAACGTTAACAGATAGGATAGCTTTGTAGGTTATATGATGAAAACTGTCAAAAAGTTCTCATACACTGTTAAACAAGTATTACTTCTGCATAGCTGATACCTTTTTTATATCACTATTTGAATTTTTCCTGCCAATAATTTCCCTTTTTTAGATTCATTTTATTATTCCTCTATGACATATTACTAATTTTTTTACTTGCCAAATCTAATTTATGAGTTACTGTTATACCGTATGGCTGAATAAAAGACACGCTTTAGAGGTTTGGCAAACATGAGAAAAAATAAATAGACGTACAAAAATTGGAAACAGTATGGTGAGTATTCAGCGTATTTGGAATTGAAATGACATTGATGACAGAAGCAGGTAAAAAACTGACAGCAATCTCGTTACGCGCTTCAAAACTGGCGACATAAACGGAGCTAACTTGGCAGATCAGATAACTGTGAAATGTTGTTTGTCCGCAGTTTCTATCAAAGTGAATTTATGAGGGGATCTGGGAATCCGTCAAATCGAAACCTTTGAATATGAATCTAATAAAGAACAATGGCCAGTCTTGTCATTATTCAATCCCAGGCAACTGGCCATTGATGATATGGGTTTGCTAAGCAGTATATTCTAAATTCCATGACGACTAATTGAATAAACAGCGGCGTGTCGATACTTAAACAAATTTAGCCTGATCCAGGATAATCAGGACTATGACAGGCTCAGACAAACAGGTGTCAAAGAAATCTAATAATACAACACATATGGAATAAATAGCCTTCCATAGTTCAACCTAAAGAAAACAGGGACTTAATCATCAGACATCTTTCTGTCTCCATAGAAACACTCAATACAGAATAACTACCAATAATCCTTCAATCAAAATTTTTTTTCATTTTTTTTTTTTTAAAACTACATGTTTTGGAATTGTTTTTTTTTTCAAAAGGTATGGAATAAAGTATTATATTTTATTAGTTTTTCAATACTACAGATGATTTGGTTTGAATGACAAGCATTCTATCCCATAATTGACAAGGCAATAAATAAATCAATTATTCCCTTCTATTCAGATTTCTTTACCGTCTTAATGGCCATTACAAAAAAATATACAAAATTGTGTAAACTAGCTTATATACTGTATGTAGGTGTAGGGTGTCAAAAGAAAGATGCATATAATATTGAAATTCAATCCACTAGCCATAAGAAAAGGAAATATGGATATTTGTTTGTGGCATGGCATCCCACGGATACACAGTCACTAGGAGAAGTCAACATGTATATCCTCTTGCAGAACCACCTTAATACAGGAACAGATAACCCATGTTGGTAATAGTTGAATAACTCCAGAAAAATCAGTTTGGTTCATCGATCAATCATTGGCAAAATGTCTTATCCAATTACCACAAGGAAATGAGGAAATGTGCAAACTATAAAAAAAAAATCTGCAACCAATTTAACAAAATTAAAAAAAGTGGATTTTTTCGTGTAGGATTCCATATCGGTTTACCTGAAAGCATGGTAGATCTTGAAATCAACAACACTGTTTAATTTCAGTAGAAAAAGGAGCCTGGATTTATACTCACATTTCGCCCGGTAACCAGTTCATCGCCAACGCAGTTCTCCGAATACTGGGTACACATATGATTCTTGACGCACCACGTACAAGGGAAATTACTCTGGGTACAGTTTGTGCAACTGAAATGACAATAAAGAGCAGACAGATGTAAGTAAACATAGGTACAAAATAATCACTTATGTTGCCAAAAAGTGCTTAAAGTGGATATTACTTACTTTGGCAAATAATGCATAACACTTAGAAAATGACTGATTTCCACTGAATAGTTTATAGACCAAACTAACAACTCCGAGAAATAATAAACAATGCTTTAACAACAATCTTAAGGAAAGGTTCGAGAAGATGGTTATTAAAGTCGATTTGAATAAGCAAGGCATACAAAACTGTATCAGCCAAAGGATAGATATTGTGATGAATAAGAAAACAAACTACTTCCAATTTATTTCTTCATCACAATTTACTCATATGAAAACTTTTATTCGTCAAATGTTTATATTTCATAAAAATGTAGACATTTTCATAGAAAGCTCTTTGCAATCTGTTAAGGAATTGAAAATGTAGCCAACTTCATAGAAAGTTCCCCATAATCTGCAGAACATAATCCTGTAGAAAGAGAATATAGGAGACAATAACTGCTCTCTTATCGCCCAGCACTCACTGTGTAAAGTGTCGGAGAGTGCAATGCTTACATGACCTAGTGTATATCCAAATAACTAGAGTGGGGGACTAACGCTCAATCAATATGCATGCGACTTCAATCACGACTTTATTCTAAACTTGTGTCAAAATACAGCTGACTGCAGATGAGAAATATCTCTAAACCCAATATTATTGTCAACCATAATGGCATTTTTGTTAAATCAAAACGTCTTTTTTAATTGTTTTTTTTACACAATTATCTCTCACAGCTGAAATCTCCATGTTATTTTGATTTTTTTTTTTTTCGTTTCATAATCAAATGATTACAATCCTTTACAATCTTTCTAACAGAATTAAATTGAAACTTCTATTTATTTCCATCCCGTCAATTAATATGAATGCACCCATGTGGAACCGTACTCCAGGGTTGGAAGTGAACAAACAGCGCCTTGGTGGCTAGAGCACCACTTCAAATTCCATTATCAAGCTATTAACAAATTTACAGCCGCTATCCAAGCCTAGCTCTAATAATGGGGTCTTAGATATGTTAATATAGCAAAATTGAGCCCATAAAATTATAACGGTTTTAAGCTTTATTCATGGCTTGTATAACTGGTTTCTGTCTAACTCTAAGCTAACTCTGTCACAGTCTCTCTCCTGTTTGTGTCAATCAACTGGGCATTAACTGTGAATTTGTGTCAAAAAACTTCATATTTTGACAATGAGTCAGCTTCTCTAAAAACCCAGCCAGTTGTATTAAAATAGAAAAGAAGCTTTCAAAAGAGTAACACAGCTACAACTCGGGCATGTTTTCAACAGGATATTTATATCAGCAGCAATAAATCATTATGACAGTATTTGAAATGTACCTGGCGCCATTGTTATTTACTTGCCATTGTGTTATTTACCGTCTTTAGATGTACAGGTGTATATAAAAGTTGAGGCCTTACCTATTGTATGTAATGTGGGTGGTATAGGCTTAGACTTTGGATGGATCTGTGGTTAAATCATTGCCATTCAAAGTTAAGTAAACAAACAGAGACATATTGCACAATTGGCCTGTCCTGTTTCTTAAACTAACCCAAAACAAACCCTAAAACGAAACCTAATACTAGACCAAACACTTAACCTAACCCTAACTTATGAACCAATCCCTAAACTGTTTAAATGCTATTTTGGGGTGAAGGACCAATTCTACAATTAGACCGAAAACAGAACACAAACAAGACGCCACGAGAATTAATGCTTTCAGTTCAGAGAGCACCAGGGCACAGGAAGCTCTCACCAAACGGTACAGTGTTACAAAGTCATTGGGGTTTCAAATATTAAAAGAAAAGGTATTAGATTGGGACTGGCAATTTTTAACAGAGGGGAACTGCGACAGACAACTCGGAGTAACAGGAACAGAAGACCTTCTCAAACCACAATATCTTTTTTTTATCACTTACAGCGACAAATCTAGTACAAATAGTAAGAAATTGAACAAACTAGTTAATCGGGCAGAGTGAGAAAAAAAAAGAAGAAAAAAGTGGAACAAAATTACCCCAAAGAGTAACAACATTGACAAAGAACATGTCTTTGGATACACCAACTATTAAATGAGAAGTTATTATGTTCTTTAAAAAAAGGAAACACATGTCATGAAAAAAAAACCCAAGAACTAAAAATGTAAGGAATTTGACTCCTGTTAACCCCAATACGTCACCCAAAACATCATGTAAATTTGTTTTGTTTTTTTGTAAAAAAAACCCCCTAAACTCCAGTTATGTTCCCAGAATTCATCACACGATTCTCGCTGAAATTCAACCTTTTTGGGGATTTATTTTGATGTATTTCTAGTGGAGGAGTGAATTTGGTAACATTTATCAATCTAAAAAAATGTTCTCATGAAGGAATGAGAAAGTCGGCAATGAGAAATATGACTGTCAAAAATGACTCCACCCAAGATAATTTATGAGAGAGGGTGAAATCAGAGACCTGAACACTGAGCATGTCAATTGACCTCTGGGTCAAATTTCTATCATCGCTTTTGATACATTTTTATGACTATTCCTTTGATAAGACTCAAGGTGATGAGAATGTTTCATACAGAAATTTCAGTAAAAGATACAACAAAAAATGTAAGATTGAGCACAAAATAATCAAAATATTGCAAAGACAGAAAAACTAAAAATTCTCTTGTAAAGTTTTAGAGAAAAAAAAAAAACACAAATTTTAGAGGAATTGCTGAAAAAAGGAAGAAATTACAAAGTTAGTCAGATGAAAATATTATATCAAAAAGCTTTTGATCTTCCTATACATTGTACACAAGAGAGAATTCTTTCAGATATGTCATTTTCTACATCTTTCTTATCCTTCCTTTTTTCATGGGCTAGCCAATATTGGAAATTATCCAACAGGCAAGCTGCCAACATTCCAAGTTTTTGGATGACTCAAGGGCACAGAACTCTTACATGGTGTATTACACGCCTCGTTAAAGATGTCTGCACGTCTGGAGAAATGAGCTAGACTCACTCCCACTTTTTTGGGGGGGTTGATAATTTTCACTTATCTTGTGTCGTAAATAAACTAAATTTCTAAACCAGATTTTTGTTTTTGTTTTGAGCAAGGGCCTAAGCTAGAATATGTTCAATCTAAGAGTGTGTTATCACAAATAACGAAAATATTTTATTTAGATTCTCACCAATGTTGATATAATCTGCATTTACCTTGAGTACAGTTAACAATACTAGGCTTAATATAATTTTTACCATTGTCAAAAATGATTCTCTTTCTCAAATACGGTCTTAGAATTTGAAAATAATAAACAAAACTAGTTTATACATCATAAAAAGCCATGACTCTTTCGTGTCAAGCGTAAAAAAACAAATTAAAAAAAATGGTAATTGAAGGAACAAATATTGAAAAAATCTATAACACTGCGAGGTTTTATATCAGCAGTTAAAATTAATTGTATGGATCCTTGGAAAAAAAGGCGCGACACGAATTTCAGATCTGAATCTATTTCGTGTTCAATGATTTATAAATGTTTTTCAAATGGCGTCATTCATCTTCATTTGATAATTACAAAGATCTTGATGATTAGACAATTCACAAGTATGATCAAACAATGGATGAAAATGGATGCCAGTTATGTCTACTGTGACAATCAATCTATGAACGCAACAACAAAACACTTGTTTAAAAGAAAAAGAAAAATCTCTTTATCCCATCAAAATATCCACTTAATCAAATCAATGTTGGTTTGGCGCCATGAAACCCTGCAAACAACTTTTTCAGTCTGGATTTTTTGCCTTTTTTGTCTCCTCTAGATTTTTTTCTATCCATGCCATTAAAGAGTTGTGTTGCTAAATGCTAGATAGTGGAAAACAGACTACTAAATGGGAGTATTCTGAGGCCAATGTCAGTTTAGTCTGGCTCTCTCTGGAATTAATGGTCTCGTCATGGTATCAAGCGACGTATTGGCTTTGTATTAGCTAAAGCGTAAAACACTTCCGTTAATACCAGTGTCGATATAGTCAATCAGACAACTGTCTGCCTCAACATCTCTTCAGTTTGTTGCCTTTTTAGATTCTTCCAAGCCTCAGGCGGAGCAGGCGAGGCTGCGCGTTCAATCATGACAGCATTCTTCTCAAAATAGAGACAATACGACAAGGGAAACCTCCCAATGGCTTGTCTTTAGATTCTCAACACAACATATTCTCACATTTGATCCACAGTGTAATTCGTTTTTTCTCTTTGTCACATCTTTTAGCAGCGATCAAACTGCCATTTTGAGATTTTCATTGAAATCACGAGTGGCTGGTATGGGGGATATTTGCATTGCTGGCTGCACGAGCCGAAGTTCACGTCAGAGTTTTTGATTACACGGAAACGGGAGCCGTCTGAATAAAGGACACTTGGAAACTGGTGAGAGCATGATGAACACAAAAGATTAAGAGCTGGCTGGTTATGGATCTATGGGCAGGGGACAGCTCACATGGAGGTATCTCTCCACACAATGGGGACAGGCCGGGGTGGATTATCGGCAGAAATAAAGGTTAGAAAGCAAACAGGCGATAAAACAGGAGATGTGAGGGAACTTTGAGCTTAATGAGAATCTCTTTCCACATTCTCTCTTCACGTTTATGTCAGCAAAGACCAATCAGGACTGAAATCCTGGGAGAGGGGAACATGAAAAATGGGCAAATTCCTTAAGTTCTGGTTGTGAGACAATGCTCTGGAACATACCTCCCATCATGCCTCACACCAGGAAGCGTTTAGTCATTGCATCAACCGAAACGCGCCATCATTAAGATCACATTTGGGCGGAACCATTAAGCCTTTTTATGGTTTTCAACAGCAGCGGTTGAGTCAACAGCCCCCTTAATCCACAGTGTGAGAAATCTCTAATCAGGGGCGCTCAATGGGTAATGGATAAAAGTGAATTACATCAGCTCAACATAAATAGGGGCCTTTTCTACAAGGTGAAAACTAACAGTTTTCTTTTGGAATTCAATAGTACAGGTTACAAAAAATTGTGTTAGCAGCAAAAATGGAAACTTTGTTGAAGCAGAATAAGATAGAAGTATGGTAGTCTTCAATTGCTGATGGTGTGATCAATTACTTAAGAGTTGCAGTCATTACTCTTAACCTCATTACCAAAATCACTCTGAGAATTCTTTTAAAACAAGTCATACACTATCAAAGAAAGGAGAAAAAAAAAATGATACTAAAAATGCAAATTTAACAATGTTATCTTAAAAAGTATGCAATTTATTCTTGATTTCATTCAAGAAGACAGTTAATGTAGTATCAGAAATCACGTTAAACCAACAGGATTAGAGGCTAACTCTATTTGGGCATAATCCTTACTTTGTGAGAAATAAAAACACATCAAAGCTTTGCAGCTGCCAGTGCTTGAAGAAATTGGAGAAGATTCTGAAAAATGACATCAGGACAAGAAACAAAAAAGAAAATCCAATCTCTCTAAATAATGTTTAGTCCAATACAATTTTCGGCATGAGTTACATCTAAGTATGAAACCAGCTCCTTTGTCAAGAAAGTGAGTTAAAATTACACAAGCTGCAGAAATTCAAACAAATCAAGGTTCATGTCAGTAAAGTTTGTACCAGGGAAGTGGCCTACTGTAAACAAGGTAATGTTACTATCAGCGAATAATTTACTTAACATATCAAAAGTTGAGAAATTTGATATTTTGTATATGTAAATATTAAAAAACTTTTAAACAAACAGTTTTGGATGCCAAGAAAGAAAATCTAAGGATCTATTTATTACTTTTTTTCAAACATTAAAAAAAGCCATCCCTTGATGTAAACTAGCCACATGTTATGATGGGTGGGTATAAAAACAAGACTGTTAATTGTAAACGAAACTGGACTTTGCCATTAAATTTAAAGCTGTTAAATGATCCAAGAGGCAAATCTCAAGACAGTTCAGACCTTCTAACAACTATAAGAGCAGACATATATCAAGTGTTGGTAATATCTCCAGAGAATAATAAAGATGGTTTAAAAGCTTTCTGTCAAGCTAGGTCTAGTCTGTGTCTGTGAGACTTCCTATGGTCCTTTAATTTACCAGTGGGTGTCCTTGCCTTTAATCCCGTTATAACAGTCACTTGTACTAGAAGGGACAATCTGTAAAAACTACATTGCCATTACCTATGATAACTTTGAGAGCCTTAAGACTGATCTTAAAACACATGTTAACTGGCAGAATACAACTGATGTTATAATGAGAAATACTAGGAGTTGGAAACAGTCAAACTTACTGATCGCTTGATTGATTGGTGCTTAGCATCATGCTGAAGTGTATCAAATAAAGGTGGTAACCATTAGGGGTGTATTATTTCACTATTGTGATAGTATTGGGATACAATAGCAATACTAAGGACACTATTTAAATACTATTTCAATGATGTTCAATGATTTTCTCCACTTGAAGTCTTATATTCACAGTATGATGTTGTTGTTGTATACATGCATCCAAGGGTGCTGGGAATGCTGCTCCCTTAAATACCACCATGATTCACTAAGCGAACGGCTTGATACAGGAAACTTCAAAGTTGTAGAGATAAATCACCTTAACTTGAGTCAAGCCAATTTGTTTTGAAAAGTAGAGACAGACAAATTAGAGGGCTGCCTAGCCATCTCTTAAAGCACCAGTGTCTTAGCTTTTAGAGAAGGTTTCTTGGAATATCGTCCTCTCTGTACAAAAACTTTCTTTTAGGGAAGAATACTGGTCACATTCAAGAAATATAACAAATTCGTCATTTCCTTCAACAAAATCATTCTGGTATTTCTTATTGTTCATAGCGCCTTTAATATGGAAAAAAAAAATCACCTGCACAGCTGTTTAAATGGTCAATGTTACCCGCAGGACTAAATTTTAAATGGCCAGAGTGTTACTCAAAGAGGACTACATTTAAACTAGTCTATAACAAATAATGTAAAAACAAATTGTCATTTCTCAACATAACTTCACAATTTTTTTGTAAAGCATGTTGTTAATTCTTCAAAAGCATTCCTTGATTGGGCCAGACAGAGGAGAATGTATAGCACTTTTACATGTAATTAGATAAATAACTAGAGCTCCTTTGGCAGAGTCATTACTTCCACTTGTATATAAGAGTCAATCTCAACAATGTATTTGGCAAAGTTTTCAAATAGCCATGTTTGAGTATTTGTCTGGTTTCTGGTGCAAGAAACAAGAACAAAAAACAGTCAAAGAAGGAATTCTCCTAAGGTTTGTTTGGACTAAATGATTTAGTGTCGCATCCTTTAAAAGAAAGTCAAAAAAATTTAAACAGTCGCTACACCATTTTTTTCTTCCTCTTACTTCCTGGCTGTTATCTTTATTCCCTAATTGGTAGCCCTGGTGATCATCTTAGCCAGTTAGACATTTACAGTTGTCAAGAGATGTTTAAAGGTTGACAAGATGTTAGCTCTTATTTCAAGCCCTGATCTTTGAAGTGACCCTGAAAACTACTGAGAAGTTAGGCTAGTTGACGGAGATGGTTTTTATCAGCACGTATTATTTAGTACCACTAGGAGAAGTCCTTATGTCTGATCATCTAATGCTTTTAGAGGTCACCATGTCTGATAATGTCTTGGGAAAACCTCAACTGAACCAAAAGGTCTTCAATCTATCTTTACTGGTTATTTTCACCATTAACAGATAATACTTCCCTTAAAACTAAACAGATGTCAAATCTTGTCTCTTTCTAGAGGTATAAAAATGGCCACTGATAACCCTGCAGAATTAGTTTGTGCTAAACTTTCCAGGGTACATACTCCCAAACACCACCTCATACTTCTATAACAAGTATATTCTCTTCTTTAGTGGCCTTCTGAAATTTCAACAAACTGAAAAATCACCCATCAACTTACAAGGTGCATAGAGTAAAAATATGTCAGAGACTACATCCGACCTTCTCTGTTCAACATGTTTTTTTTTTTTATATGATAAATTTATTGTTACTTTTATTTATATGCATGTCAAATTAAGTGAGCTCTGTCACAACAGTTATTCATTTTCATAACGTCAAACACTGACATTATAATTTAAAAGTAAACACTGTCATAAAGTCATTCTAACTTTACTATGATATCATTCTAACGTAGTCATAACATCAGTAGTCAAAGCTAATTATTAACGTTGTTCTATCATGATTTAACAACAATATTCAGATGAGATTTTATATCATTGCTTGAAAACATCTAAACAACTAGGCCGAAATGTTGCACCGGAAATATACAAGAAGTTGTTATCCATATGATAATATCTTATGTTATTTTAGTATATTCCCAATAATAAAAAAATTGTCAAATTCTTTTCGAATGATTTATACTGCTTATAATTAAGTTGTGAAAAAAAAAAATCAGTTTTGAGAAAAGGACAAAATAACCATTTACAAGCCTAGGTTTTTCAATAAATAGGAAATCAAAAAAGACAACAAAATCAACTTGTTTGGTAAAGTCTGTGTTAACTGCTGACTGATTAAACAGACTGATACAGTGATCCAACATTTTCTTAATAATAATAATAATTAATATTTCATTGCAGACCTCTTGTCCAAATGCATATTATGATATAAATTTTATTGGCAAACAAGGCAGTTACCTTATATTAGTATTATTGCACAAACACTCCCTTGTCAGGTAGCCTGTGTTTCAAATGTGATACAAAATAATTTTAACACAACTTGACATTTATAACAAAAATATAAGATAATTCCCATGGATATTAAAGTCACACTATAAGATAGTAGTTTTTGCAAGAAGGTCATCCCTTATCCAGTTTTCATGGCGCTTTATGTCTCATCTTGCTGATCAGAATAGGCTTTCGCCGTAATGTTTCTAACTTTATCACAAACTAGTTCATAAGAGTGTGATAATTTCAATACAAAACACTGTGGCCTGTGACGGGGTATAAAGTGCTCACATAATACAGAGTCTTTGGAAGTTTAAATGGCATGGAGCAGATCTAAAGGATGGCTGAGGGCAAAGAGCTGGTGTTGGTGAGGTGTAATGGGGCTGTGGAAATTAACACCTCAAGCCATAGCAAACCATATTGAAGGCTGTGTCCATGTGACAGGTATTCAAGGCATTATTAAAGTGATAGCTTGTCAACTTCTCAACTTTTTATACAAACATAACCAAACAAAAACATGGCAAACTAGGCCAAAAAGTGAAATGTCGACAAAAACAGGACTTGGAATTCACTGTTTGAATAAGTCTATTGAAAACAATTTCATGGATACATAAAACATAAGTTAAAAAACATTATCTTTCAATGACTTTTGTGGTTCCAGGATTGAAGTGAAAAAAATGATGAAAAAAGAATAGCAATGAATTAAAAAAAAAAACTAGACCATATTGACCATCATTTGAATAGAACGAATTCCACTCCACATAAAAGAAACAGTTATTCTTAAAAGTTACCATTGAACACAAAGCCCACAATAGTGTTCTTCATTGAGATGTTTTATTGCACCAGCAAACCTCATCACATGGAATGTGGAGGAATACGGTCAAACTCTTTACCGTGCCTTCATACTTGAAGGCAAATAACTACAATCTTCCCACAAATAGCACAGCTCACCCAAATAATGATCATTCCGTTGCAGCAGAAATAAATTACGTTGCTTCGAGGGAAATGTGCAAGAGGGCGAGCAGTGTCAGCTAAGAGTTATTACAAATACTACCAGCATCATCGACAACCCTCCATGAGCCAGCATTCTTATCACCTAGTCCTATCTGCCTAATCCAACACTAGGGCTAACAACGAGAAAATAAATCCTTGATACTGATAAAAAAAGGGTCTCTGCTGTATTGTTCCCATTTCTTTATAACCACAAGGTTAGCTGTTATCGTAAATTTGACGGTACCAGAGCTGGGCCAAAATCCTAAAAGTATTCTACAAATCTCTGATGGACAAAACCAGCCCTTCAATCCTCAACAAGGGGGCAAAGGAGGGCAAAGCTAAAGTGGGCAACAGTGTTATCTTGTCATCTGGGTACTGGCTCTAATAATACAACTGATAAATTATATCAAGTTGAGCAGCCTTTAAAACTCTTTAATTCAGGTGGTCAGAAACTGATATTGAAACTGTTCATTTGTAGACTTTGAGGCAAGGTGACTTTTTTAGAATATTGGTTGGTTTAACTGATTTATCCAGATACAGATTTCACAATACTTTCCATTTATAAAAAAAAACATTCAGTCTTACTAGGTTAAACAGTCTCGCCCACCCAATAAAGTCCAGCACTAAGCAGATTGCAAATATAAGAATTCAGTGAACTTTGTTGAACATTTGTCGGTTACTAATGTCCCTAAAAGCTTAACCTGATAATGTCGTTTATTGTGAATTAGTTGAAGACGGACAATCTTGGACATTCATTAGAGAAGAATCGTCTGGAGCATTTTGACTGGGCTTAATAGGTGACACACTCACTGTCTTGAACCACAGATATTTGTCACTTGTCACCCTGAGTAAGAGGTACTAGTCCCAGAGGAGCCCCTATCAAGATTGGAGTCCCCAGATAGAGGGTATGACCAAGCTGGTCCTCAGGTCAACCAGGAAAAACCAATTACCCTCCAAGGTTATTTCTGGGGCGACATCTTTCTTAGGAAGAAGATTTGTGCCAAAGATTGGTGGGATTTGCGACAGACACCCCAGGAATGCCATGTCAATAAAACCAAAATTTTATCGGCACAGAACACACAACATGTAACATAAGGTTACTTTGATTCTTTATAACTGCTGAAGGACTGACTTGAAAGTGCCTACAAACTTAAAATACTTGATATTTGTAAGAGCCTTATTCTACACCATACCTAAGCACCGATCGACTAAAAACGATTATTGACTGATTGACTGATTTGCTGTCAATCCTGTGCAAACTCTGGAGGAAATTAAAACAGATTTTAAAACAAGATTAAAGGCTTTTAGAAACTTTGAAAGTCATGACATTTTTAAATACGATGTATATTCAAGGGCTGTTAAAAAGTTTAGGAATTTTGGATGACAGATTTGAAAACGCCATTTGTGTTCAAAGACTTTGTGGAGAAGTTAAGAAATTTGTATGATTAATTGCTGTATTTAATGTGATTAAGAGAGACAGGGATTGAAGATGTTCTTCTCAATACCATTTACACCTCTCCAGCATTAGTTTGTTTGAAGAGGCTTCGTCATGCAGCACATGGTTTGCACCTCTGGCTATATTTTCACAAATCTGTCCCCGGGGTACACTTTAGCAGACAGAAATCACCCAAGAGAATTCAAACCAATTACCTCTCAAGTGATACACTGTTGTCGAGAGTTTGCATGCAAAGCACTGGTATCAATTTAAGTCAGTGCTTAGCCTAACAATTCGACCTGGTACCACTGTAAATCACTCTCCACACAATATGTGATTCGACACAAATTGATGACATATGAAAAAGATTCCAAAGGGATATCCAACAGGGGAAACAAGCAAATCGAGGAACTCAGCGAATGTGCGTTATGGGAGAGCAATATCTGTCCGGAATACCAATATATTGTCAAGATCTTACGCTGTTTGGATCAAATATTTAACACCCAACAAAAGAGTTAAGTCAATCGATCTGAAAAGAGAAGAATAGAAAAAATAAAGGACTTACTGTCTATGGACATCACAGCTAAAGAAGGTAAAATTGGTGGAGACAAAATCCTGTTTGTTCATTCTCAAGGACAAAGTCATCACTATGTGATCTGGAAAGAAAATAAAAAAACAATGAACTGTAATTTATTTGTTTAGATAAAGTTGTTTGCTGAAACATTCATACGAAACAGTACGTTCTAAGGAAAAGCCATTTCTTGGTACAATTGATGTAGCTGTAAATTACGCAAACAGGTTCCCTCTTGGTTACTATACCATGTGTACACAATCAGGATTATATAGTTTGAAAATTATGACATGGTGGAAAACATTTCCTTAAATTTAATCAGATTTTCTTGATTGAGGTTTTACACCACATTGAAGTGTAGAGTATAAAAAGAAAAATTCCCCAAAATGTAATATATAGCAGCAATGACATATCGACAATGACATATCGCTGCAAAAATTTGGCAAGAAATGTAAAAAAAATTGGTCTTTATTGGAAAACTGATACACAATGACAGCTGGAGAAATAATTCTGCTTGGGAATTAGGCAGAGACCTGATGAAGAAAATCTGCCTCATTTAGCAAATGAAATGAGTGGCCTGCATGCCTTCACCATGGCATCTCCTTTAGTGGGCAGAGTATAAAGGCTGTCCAGCCATTCAGCCAACTCATGATTAATAGACATTTTATACATTTTCCTGTTACTTTTGGATGAGGTAAAGAAACCCGTTCTAATAATGGGGCCAGTCGGAGCGGCTTTCTACCGGAGGATGACCTAGGAGGTCAAAACGGTTCAACAGCTGAGACATTCGTTGGAATTTCTGTTGGAATTCCCTAACATCATTTAGAGACGTTATGCGATTATGACAACTGGTTTAGAAGCCCGAATCTTATGATCCCTAAGATATTCAGACATGACACATTACCATATAAGCCAGTCTCACATATAATGCTGTAATAATTATTTAGATTGCAGTTAGTGCAACAGAGGATTACACTTCACCAACAACTAACATGATGTGACTACTAATGCCAGTAAAAACAAGCTCTTCTGGGGAAAACCTTCCTGAAAATAATAATCTTCCTTCACACCTTAAAACATGATCCATCACCAAAGTTTGGAAACAATTTCCTGAAGTTTTGCAGAGGCAATCAATCTAACCCATCAAAGAATATAGAGTGGGTTTTTTACCCCAAACATACTGTTTGTGACATTTACATCCGTACTTGTCGAGCACAAAAAAAAGCTTATCAGCCTTATCGGACTAACTAATGGACAGTAACCCTTTAATAACACTCGTTTGTAAAATTGCAGCTTTTAATTCAAATCCTTAAGCACCTCAATATCAAATATTAGCAAAAACGCATTGTTATTTTTTCCTTTAATGCCTATGTTTCTCAGAAATGTTGAACAATTTCAATCATAGTATTTAACCATCCTGCCTAATAACATAACGCACAGTTAAATCATTTAATTACGACTGGAAATCAATAAGTTTTCTTTGGAAATATTAAAAAGACACGCTTAAAGCTGCAGAATTTATGTAAGACCAAGAAGAAAATTAGATTTGACAAGGTGTAAAAACAAGCATTGCAACTTTAGCAACGAGTTGGCAATTGCTTTCTTACACCGCTGATTAATAAATCATTGGACAAAAGAGCTTGAGATCAATAAAGTCCACGCCAAAATCACACAAATTTATTCACTTTTTCAGGTTCTTTATGTAAATTTGCATATTGATAGGAAATCGAGTGGAAGATGAAACGGTTTCTAAGGAAATGGTGACCATGTTCAATAAAGATGGTTCAAAGGTCAGATATGAGCAAGTCCTCTGCATTAGCACAACACAATTCTAACTGGCTGAATGACCATGGCTTAGTCCACAGTTCACACAGTTTAGTGGCAAAGCAGAAAAGAATAACAATAGAAACAATGCAGGCCACCTCCTTGACCATATTCATCAGAAGTCTCTATTTTCAAGGAATAGACTTGTCCTGCAGAGTATAATAACTACTCTACAAAAAAAAAAAGTGGGGTGATAGGTTGGGTGGACTTGAAGCAGAGGTGTATAGCAGGTTGGTCTAATGGCAAATCTCTATTTATCTTAGTAGTGACAGGGCAGATAAAAGCAGTACTTCCTTCTTGGTATTAGCTCAGGATATATTGCTCTATGGGGAATTGGGGAAAACAAAAGCTAGATCATTGCCAGCTTGCAACCGAATCACCAATACATAGCTTCAAACTTTTTTCACAATGTAAATCCTCGACGACAACAACAAGAGAAAAAAAATACGGTGCTTGTGAATGGGATTTTTTACGGGTAGGTCTCCTTGTAGGTTTATTTTCTCAAGAAATCCATCTTTAAAGGACAAGTTCACTTCATTGTTGAATCGAGCTGCATCCAGATGATTTGTCCTGACAGACGCCCTGTTGCTAGGGAACAGCAAAATCTTATGTAATAGAAACCATACCCAGAGATGGAAAAAAAAAAAAGGAGATAAACAAACATGACTCAGAATAGTTGACTGAAATATTTGCTACAATTCACAGGAAAAAAACTCTCAATTATGCCAATGGTTATGTAATCAACCCTGGGAGACATTATAAAAGATAAAGATTTAACCTTCACATCTCTATGGAAACAGCTGTATGCCATAATGGAAAAAATATAGTATGTATTATGGAGAAAATAAAAAATAAATAAAATGGATAAAAAATAAATAAAATGGATAAAAAAAAAAGAGGATATTTTCAGAATGAAAATTTTAAATTATGAATTAAGGTGTATCTTCTAAATATAGAAAGATTATAGTTTATTTTATATGCTAGTGAACATCAGGTTTTGTTATCAATTGACATCCAAATAAAGATTTTTATCAACAACTCTATTAACTTCGTCTTGAATGCAAAAGACACGTTATATAAAA
>JAVFBZ010162364.1:47232-68557 GCA_032466195.1 Katharina tunicata
AATTGACATCCAAATAAAGATTTTTATCAACAACTCTATTAACTTCGTCTTGAATGCAAAAGACACGTTATATAAAAGTAATCCTTCAGCAAGTTCAAAAAAGGATTAAATGAGTCTTCCATCTGTCTGTCATTTCCTGCATCTTGTGACCAGAGACAGTTTTGTGTTTATACAGCCGTAAAGCATGTATACAAGATCCTTCAAGGTGGACCAGTGCCGGCTTACAGAGTTTGTGAGATCAGAGGGAAGTACTGAAGAAACGGTAAAGCTTCAAAGCCTCAGTCACCAATAGCTGACTCACACGCCCATTCAAGACCCTTTCAAAACAGTAATTAATTGCTGATTTCTTCCAGAATTCAATTTGGTCAAAAGAAAAACTTTCATAACGCCGATTTTCATAAAAACTACAGCCATAAATCATGATAAAATTTGATTTTGTTCACATGTTTTCTTTCCGAGGTAACAATTCAGTTACAAGCCAGCGCAAGTATAATCAATAATGGCCTCTGGTTATAAGACTGAAATCCATAATAACAGTAATGCAAGTTATTTAAAAGTAGGAGAACAATAGTACAATAGAGGTTTCTAGCTGATTGGCTTTGATGATGGTATTTTTATAGGACATAAACAAAATCATTTTAACCAAAATCTTTTTTTGGAAGGACATATTTAAAGTTTTGAAAAAATCTTACTCATTTCATTTTTGTTACTTTTTGTAAACACAATTTTATCACTAAGTACAGTCTATGGTATTGCATATGTTTTTCCTTCAAATTTAATCAGATAACAGCGCCAATGTCAGAAGTTTTCTTAAAGCTCAGATGCATATCAACAGTACTCCAGTTTTGTAGCTCTAGAAACATAGACATATTGCATATCATCATTCATAGCAGCATTTTCCTTCTACGACCGTTATGCTTGAATGCATTTCCGGCTCATACAAACTTGATTATAAAAATGGCTGTCTGAGTCATGGCTAATAGAATTATGGGATGGTATTGCCTTATGAGCACTGTCTAATAACACATTTGGTAACGATTAACGATCTCCATTTTCTTCACTTTTTGCTTTACTGGATATCCCTCTATGGGCAAACTCCCACATGTCTGTTAGAGAAAACGTACACACATACAATGCCCAAGAACTAGGTTAGTTTTCACTGACATCGATACCCACTTGAGTCACTTCGCGGAAATTGATTGATTGGGGTTTTACGCCGCACTTAGGGTTATTCCACTCATATGACGGTGTGCCAGCCCAGTGGGTGAAGGAAACCACTCTAAGCGACGCCCACAATACAGAAGACGCCACGATGCATTTACAGGACAAAAAACAGGACACAACAACAAAAATCGGCTTCCTGATGCCCCTTAGTTTAAGGCCCACATTTCACAGAGAAAACATTACAAGCAAACTGAAAAACTGAAATATTCCATCGATGTGTATCTTATTTTGGAGTCATAACTGCCTCAATATTTTAGGTTATTCAACAGAACATAATAATAAAACAAAATCATAGTGTCTCACAGATCAATACTAGTCCTTGTCTATGTCACCTCTATATTGGTGAAATGAGAGGGTATTTTACTAGGAATCACACCAGAGATACTTATATTTTCGTATAATTATAGACTTTATATACATCATCACGAGGAATACTAGATGTTTACTGTATTTATAGACATGAGTGGAGATCAGGCTATGTTCAAGTAGCAGAATTCCGACAGAAAACCCTAGCATAATCATACAAGACATAAAAATGTGTAATTTGCCAGAAGAAAATCTAATACTTAGCCAGTAAAACAAACTAGTAAAAAAGGTGCTGCCAACTTTTCCAAACTCTAAATGAAGCTATTGTCAATTATGGACAGTACGAGGCAGTTAACCTAAAGGAAATAAAGCTGAATTGTAGCATTAGTGAGTTGCCATTTTGGTTTTTAATCCACAAGTTGGAATTGCTCATTCCACCACTTGTCAATTAATAGAGACCCTAGGGACAATTTCTCTTTCGTAATTTCATATAGGTTAAGATGGCAGACAATCGTGACGAAGCCAAGCATTGTCCAAGATATTGAGTTTGTATCAATGGTGTCCAGCATATAATGGGTGTTTAAGTCAGTCCTGGAAGGCGAGTCTATGAGAGAGCCAAAAAGAGACGGGTATTTCATGAGTAGAGGATAGTTGAGAATCATAACATGTGCAAGAGACGCCCGCATCAATGGGACAAATGAATAGCTGAGGGGCTAAGTTAACTAACCCGTTTCACCAATCAGCCGACTGGTTGGTCAATGGGGTAATGGGGGTTGTGGAATCGCCCTCTTTTACAGACACCCATATCTAATTAGACACTTCTACGCTGACTCATCCATACTGATTAACTCTTACAACAAAAAAACACACACACCACTTTTTGCATTAATGTCCAGAGAAACTTCAAATTTTGTTATAAACTCTTTTTAGGGAACTTGAATTATTTGACAGATATAATGGGTCTTGAAACTTTCTCTTTTAGGGTTTTGAGCGGCCACATTTACAACAGATTTCTTGCCATTTGGCGAACATTTTTTTGTGCTGTTTCAGTGAGAGAGACTTAAATAACCCATAAATTTGAGATTTTGGTCGCCTAACATGTGAACACTGTCTGTGCTTCAAAAGGAAACATTGATTTTGGAATTATGGCCTTTTAAAAGTTTTTTACGACCGGGTTCTGGCAGACTTTTGGTCTCTTAAACCTTTCAACGAAATGTTTTCTTTGAACATAACCTCCATTAAACATTAGTCAGATGTTTGGGGTTCATTGGAGACACGGAATAAAACCATAAAAGAGTAATGCAGGATTCTGGCATAAATCATAAGATCTATTTTTCAAATCATAAAATAAAACTCATTTCCTGTAATCGGGTTCTGAAATGTTATGATGTTTGACTTTTTTCTTCCACAATGTACTTACAGTCTTGTTTTTTTCACACGAACAAAATCCAGACCAAAAAGCAAACTTCTAATAATAAATACAGAACATGAAACGGTTTAGCAAATGGCTCCGTTTTTATATTAAAAAATGTGGACAGGGGAAAAATTACAGAATTCTAGTATTAACAAGAAGGATAACTCACCAGATCCAGATGGGAGTGTAGGTAAATCTGTTGTCTCAGGTGTCTCACAATGGACGCCATTCACTTGACGTGTTGCCGTGGTGATTAGTGTGTTGCCATGGCCAGTGAAGGCACACTGATACTGACTGCTCAATGGAGGGAGGTTCTGTATAGTCAATACCAACTGTAACAACAACAACAATAAATTAGTTGACATAATCTCATATCCGTTGTTTTATCGTTCGTTTCTTTGTCAACTGGGGATTGAGTTTTATGCTGTACGCAATGTTATTTATTTGACGGCTTGCCAGCCTGTTGTATTACTGAAATCACAGTGAACAGAGCCCATGCAAAGGTCACAGGGTGACACCACGACCAATTCCAAGTTCCCACCAGCCACCTACTGCTATCTTTTCTGCAAATTACTTAACCCATACTGAAATTTATTGCACTCACAACACCCATGGTGCCAGTTTGACGAGTTTGAAATTATGTTTGTTTGTTTGATTGGGGTTTTATGCCCTACTCAAGGTTATTTCACTTATATGACGGTGTGCCAGCCCAGTCGGTGAAGGAAACCACCGTAAACAACGCTGGCAACATGCAAGACAGGATAAAACTTACAATGTCCATAACATTTACAACAGGACACCTTTACAAATCAGCATCCTGTGCCCCTTAGCTCAGAGAGCACCAGGGCACAGGAGGCTCCCAACCACCCGCTTGAAATTATGCAAAGTAACCATGGTGACCAGTGAAACAGAACAGACCACTCTGTAACTGTGATGTTCATAAGGCACAGATCAATCAAAGACCTCAGACATGACAGCTAAAATAAGCAGTTTAAATCGCCAATTGAACACTTGATTGCAAACTTAACACATGTTGTAGAGTATCATTTTCCATAAAACAAATTTCTTTGTCTGTGAAATACGATATCCCTTTCAATTCAATGTTGGCAGAGCAAGAAAATATCAATCCTGGTTTGAGACTTGAGTTACGATTCTTTAATCAAAGTTTCAAATGATTGATAGCCTTACTAACTACACTTGGAAGACTTGTCACAGGCATTTTTGATTGGTTATGGATAATATGGGTATTTAGCCCTAATGAAAAGGGGAAAAAAGAACTTGTATAGTTGAAAGATTTTTTCTCCATATGTCAGAATTTAAATGGAGCATGGTACATCCCAAAGGTTTGTCTATGCTGAGAATAGTGGATATTTTTTTACAATGCAATGACTGTACACAATGCCTGTTTCATGTTCTTAGAAAAGGCTATTGACATTTGGTAAATTGACCAGTGTTTATAGTGTGAATTGTTGTACTTAATCATGAAGTAAAATGTTTACACATGTTTAAATATTGTTTTAAGATTAACATTTTAAAAATAATTTGTTTCTGTTTATCAAGCAGATTTTAGTTGATCTACGCGCTACTGTCATTTTATCTTTGAATTAATTAAATACATGAAGACCAATTTGAATAGTATTTCATTCTAAAAGATATAAATTATTTTAAATAATATTAAAACTTTTATCTGTTTCTCAAACAGTTTACAAAGGAATAAAAAAATACATGATCTGATCACTTTCCTGAAAAATGAGCAAAGGGGCTGCAATACATGTACTTGCAACCATAGCCATTTCAACTGCGCTTTTTTACTTTTTTTAATTCGAGTTGATTCTCATTTGAAGATTCAGGGCGATCATTAAGGAAGACGAGGTGGAATTACAAACTGATTCATGTGCGGGAGATGTCTGCAATGAGAGACCTCCACTCAGATACGGCTCATAAAACATTCACGTGTAAGGCTGAACCCTCGTCCGCACACGCTCATGTAAATCTTCAAAGATCGTGCGAGACCCAGGGTGCAATGGGATATGGTCCATGCACGAGAGATTAGCTCTACCCTAACGATAGCTCAACAACAGTAAACCAATTCCCCACATTCCATTTGCTTGCTGCATAAGATTACTTTGAGGGCTTGTCTTAATTGTCAATAATTTATAAACAACAGCGAAAGACCAGAGAAAAAAAGTAGGAAATGAAAGACAGAAAGAAAAAGCAGAGAGAAAATACTTCAGCCTTTTTTCTCTCTCTTTCTCAAATGGTTGGAAGTGAAAAGTTTGTTGAGTGCAGTTTCCTGAGAAAATCTTGAAATATTCTATTATGTGACAAATACAATTACGACGATAGCAGAAAATTGCGAAAAAAAGTAAATGACGAAAATTGAGAATATTTTGACAAGAATTTTGTCATATAAAGTTTAAAAAATTTATTTTCTTTTGTAGCACCCAAAGGTTAAATACACTATGGAGCAGTATTTCTTTGTTTCTACACCAAAAATGAAGCAACTCTTCAATCCTGTGGCAGTAATGTAAATAACAGATGGAAACCAAAGATTTAATTTAGCAAAACTCCTCAAACATCAGAGAATTAGTTTTGTTTACAATAGACTTATGTTTGTATGAGTATAGTCCGTGATTTCCATAAAACATAAAACATATGTTAGATCGGGTTACTGGTCTTGTAAGTGGTGGTAAATCTTACAAGGAGGTAGAAATGTGGAAATATGTCAGCCAGGAGAATATATCAACACTTCAGTCCATTGAGAGGTGTTTTTTTACTTCTCCATATGACAGCCAAGGGTAGGGCAATGTTGTTACATCTGGTGTTAGAGTTTCTGCTTAGAGTGAACTGTCAGTAGTCATTATTGTATGAAATGGGTATAAAGTACACCGATATATATGGTCAGTCAAAACTTAAGATAAATTCCCACGTTTATAAAACAAAAATAAAAGAAGAAAAGTCAGACAATAAAAACAGCTAAAACCACTAGCTGAACAAAGAAGTACATGTACATTGTACATAATAAAAAAATAAAAGCAAATATTTCTCCTGTGATAAGACATAATACATGTATTTATTTTCATTGCCAATTAGAATAAATACATGCTTGGCTTTAAACAGTTTTCAAAACACACTGCTAGAATTTAATCTGTATTTATTTAGACATGATCTGCCAAACAAAAGTCTTAATGCAAAGGGGAATAAATAATGGAACATTCAACAATCTGAATTTATGTACTCAAATTGCTCTACATGGTTGCCAAAAACACTTGCTAAAAAAAAAATAAAAAATCTGACAATAGTAATAGTGAAAGTACAAATCCATGGATTCTTTTATTTAACCTCTATCCAGCCAATCAATTCATTCCACCACCCAGAACCGTCATACTTTATAAGTATAATAGAATCAATCTATTTCCACTTACCAGAGTTCTCTTCCCACTCTGGATCTGTACTCGCGGCGGCGCTACACTGATGATGGTGGTACACTGGGCGCCATTGTACGGCAGCCATCTTAGTGTCACATCCGGTTCCCGACACTGATTTCTGATGCTACATCTGTCAAAAAAGAAACCGAAGAACATCAGATATTATGTTTTGGGGAAGTGTTACCATAATGTGTACTGTTTACAAAAAGTGCTAGTATTAACAAAAAAAACATAACAAAACAAGAGCACCGCCTGGTAGCAAGAAATGAGAGGTAACCCCTAACAGAGGTCAATAAATATATATGGTCAGAATGTTATATTTACTGTTTTATGCAATCAAGAAACTGGTAGTACTTTTTTATTACAGCTGTATTCAGAAATAGTAATGATTTGTCTTTTTGACAAAGTAATGTCTCCTCGGGATTAATAAAATTACCGGATACCAATAATGAAATTTCAAACCACAGTCGACATTTAAATATCATGTTGATATGTTCTCATTCCCTGATTCTGTTATTAATCAGCAAGCTTAGATTATAGAGAACGGTAATTATAGTGTAGAGCTACGGGTGCCTTTGGCGTGGATGTCCAAACAGTGGATCCAAGAGATAATACTACCTTCCACATTTACAATGTCACAATAACCAGGATTGAATATAGTGACACGGACATGACCATCATAGAAACTACTGTGTTTTATTTCCGTAGGAATTCCTTACAACTTCCTTAGAAAACAGGATATTTTGGAAATGACTTGTTTGAAAGTAGACATATACTAATGATCTTATTTATCTCTTTTTGTCTGCATTCATGCCTACAAGGCCAATTCTATTTCTGTGTGTCTCTTGAAAGGGACATCGAAAACAAAACACAATATTTCAAAAAACAGTGTGACTTTATAATGGATATATTGTGTGAATAACATCAAAAAAGTTTTGCTTTTAAATTTTTTCTTAGAAGCATGCATTAAATCAACTTCCATCAAAGGAAAATATCACTGTTCAATTGTGTTTGATGGTTTAGGCACATCAAATAGAGAATTACTGAACCAAATTGAGAAGACAACAGCGACTGAAACTAAGCTCACAATAAACAGAATTTAAAAAAATCATATTTACAACAATAGTAACAAAAATACATCAAATGAAGAAATATAAACAAAATAGTTGTTCAAATTCTAAAAAGTATTTATTTAAAAACTAATAAACATTGATACTCCCAGACCAAAAATAAACATGTCTTTCCTACAAATTCATTAAAATAAAACACATTTTTATATCGCAGGTGTAAAAGTTCAACAACAATTCACCTTAGAAATTTGTTTATGTGGGCATTCATAAATCAATTTTGAAAACAAAAATTGTTTGCTCGTGAAAAAAACACAAAAAAACAAATACAATATCAAACTACAAGAACTAAATTAAAAGATGAACACAGTAAGAACATATGACTGAACATTTTCACCAACTTACCGTGGAAGTGTTTTCCTAAGAGTTAAGTCAAGCAGCAATGGAAACAATGCAGAAAAGGTTAACAAGAGTTTTAAAAAAGCAAGATGCACAGGTGAAGAATTGTTTCAAATTAAATCAAGCTTATTTATTAATCTTATCCACAAACATATAGCCTAAAAGATGATAATCTTATACAATTGGTGGCCATCTTTAGAGTGCAGCCTTCCTTCTAATTATCATACCAAATTCCACAGCTTGTGGGGATCATATGAGCAAAAATCCCACCAGGATTCACAAAAAAAAGAGGCCCTCAAATCAGAAAGAAAATAAACAGGGATGAGATTTCCTTATACCAATACTAATAGATTATAAAAGCTGGGTTAAATTGTCCAAACACAGAGCTCAGAGTCAGATTACTGCACCAAGCTTTGTATATGTTAAACAACATTAATGGTTCTAACAGCAACTTAGGCGAAAGGTGACACAGCCACTCTGTAGAAATTGGCAAGAAGAATGAAAACGGTTTGCTTTTTTTCCACGCTTTTTGTCTTATTTTCATGACCTGTTAACAAAGACAACAATCAGTATTCAAAGAAGGTTAGAAAAATGTCAGCCAAACCACAGCAGTCAATAAAAGAAGGATTTTTTCCTTATTTAAAGGTGATCATCTTACAGGAGTCATCCACCTGCTTGGTTAAATCGGACACCCGAGAGTCAATGTCAGAGATAAACAGACCCCCACCAAGACGGCACTGGGATGTTGTCTTTGGAAAACAACACTTGAAAATTACCCCTGCATCTAGAAGCTGATAACTCCCCAGCCACCATAGCTATCTCTGTGGCATCCAAAGATAACACAGCAAACAGACAACAAAATCAAACCAACCAGGGCCAGAGGTGTCTGCTTTTCGGCATGCCTTTTTGGGAAAGTCAGAAAAAATAAAAACGTTATAAGATAAAGATTCTGGGTACCCTATAGGTCTCCTAATGTGGAGGCTGGAGTCAAAGTGTTTCCAGAGAGATGGCCAGAAGAAATAAACTGCAGAACACCATGTCCCCTGCTGAGTCGGTATTAAATTAATGTCCAAATAAAATAAGGATATTTCAGACCAAAGGGAGTAGTTACAAAGGGAGAGAAACTAGGAAAGACACCAGATCTCAATCAAACATCATCATTTAAACGACATTTCAAAATTTGAGGGATGCCGGTTTTACGTATCATGCAGTTCCTTTATTACTTTTCTCTCTAATAGAATTAGACTATTATTGCAGTCTGGTTGACTGTTATATAAGTTACTTGACCAAAAGCAAACCACTATAATGTGGGTACAAAGAGATCAAACTGTTCTCTCCACTTCACAATAAAATATGTATTTGATTTGTCTTCATACTTAGGAGAAAAAAATATATAGCTAAGAAAACTGTTAATAACAATAAGCATCTATGATGCAACAGGCTGCAAAGAAAACACAAGATTTATTTATTTATATTTGACTGGTGTTTAACATCGTACTCAAGAGTATTTCACTTGTATGACCACTTTTCTAGTAAACCAGAAAGAAACATTGTCAAACCACCCTGAGATCTCCGCGGATACCAGAAAACTCCCTTATATTCCTAAACTCCACAGAGAGATTCGAATCTATCCGGGTACAGTGAAGGAGACTCAGCCCTCCAATGCTCAACCAACTGAGCAACGACGAGGCTCATGAAAACATAAGTAAAAAGTTTAGTCTTAGCTAGGACCAGAAAATTCTCTTGTATACCCCAAGGTGCGAAAATTGGAGAAGTGTCAAATGAACTGAGTTGAGTAGCTGGAACCTCATCTATACACATCAACAAGGTGTCCTCTAATCATCAAGTTAATGGGGAATAAAAGCAGAGCAACAACTTAAAGGATTTTCTTTCACCAATAGATAGCAAGTATTTAAAATAATGAGAAGAAGTGAGCTTTGAAAGGAGACATCTGGTCAGATTTTACCACACACACGTACAAACTAACAAAAGCCATACTCTATCCTGGAAACTGTCAGAAAATGGTACAGAGTATGTCTTTTAGAACAAGCTAAGTTTAGTTGAGCTTTTACATCTGAGGTGGTTTTGAAAAATGTAGATAAAAAAAAAAGACAGAGGCAAGACAAATATCTAAATCATTTTTAAGCTTAATGTACATGCAGCAATAGTTTTCTTCTGTCTTTTTTTTTGGTTAAACATCAAGTATTGAAATTGGTTCCTGGTCATTGAATGCAAAAGTTGATTCTAGTTGCAGTTTCTAATTTGATTTTAGACATTAAGAATTTGCATGTGAGTGAACTAATGCAAGGTCTATGGTTTTTATCGGAAATTATGGTGAATTTAGCGGGGTTTTTTTTTTAGCAGAAAGAACATGTCCTTGGTAGATAATGTAAAATAACAAAAAATTTACTATAAAACTGAATTTTTTTTAAGCAGTTTGGAAAACATGAGGCTGCAAAATATTGACAAATTCTCATTTTGATATAATTATCAGGGCTGCCAAACTTTAAGAGGTCTGGTCCTTGCCAACACAATGGATATTTGTCAGTGTGACAAAGGAACACTGTATTAATAAGATAACATCAATGACAACAAAAATGTGTTTACTGATGATTTAAAGCCGTGATAATTGGGTATTTATTTTACTGGAGGCCATATGGAATCTCTCAAGGGCTGAGGATCCGTCAAGTATATCAAATTATTGACAGAAACAGTTATTCAGATTATTTTCGAGCTGATGTCATCGGATTAGAAATTGCATCAACACAGGAAACCATTGTGAGTATTTTGCAAAAAGAATAGGGCTACATTTTTCATTTCTAAAAAAAAAAAAAAAATGTGCCATTTATATTACTTTCAAAACATAGACGTGAGATCTACAGACAAAATGATACTCTGGAGATTGAATGACAAATGTTTCACTTTAATTTATATTACAATGTATAACTACAATGTATTTATTTGATTGGTGTTTAACGTTGTACACAAGGGTATTTCACTTTTATGATGACTTTGCGCTGCTGGTGTATGGTGGAAAACCGGTAAGAAACCTAATAAAAAACACACTGCAAACTCAGCAGCCACCACAAAACTTTCCTTACATGCACAAGGTAAAATTGACAGGAAAGAACCCTTTCCTGTATTTATTTTATGATTGTCTGTAGAGCTAAAAACCTTCATAGAACCCAAACCCTAGCCAGAAAAAAAAAATGTCCTTCCATAATTAAAGAACAGGGGATGAAAATGGATTGTGTAATACAATCAGAAGATTGTGGCCTAGCAGCGTGATAACAAGTTATGGGTATTTGTTAATCAAAGCCCAGGGCCAGCGTTTTTGAAAGCTGACACTAACTGTTGTATGTTTGCCTGTTGTACCGCCTTAAGACAATGTGGATCAACCACAGTGTCTCATTCTTTGATGATTGGGATTTTGAGCAGGAGAATAGGCTGCAGTTGATAGAATGATGGTCTTGCTATGTGATGAAGTTGCTACCAGCAAAAAAAGGTCAGTGACACATCAATTTCGTCCCGCCAGAATAGCAACAAAGACAGAAGCTTTACAAACTTAACAATGGCTGCCGGCATAGCACATAGCTGCCATTTGGGCATCAATTTTCATATTTTGCCACGAGCAGCTATTATGAAGTGGATAGAAATATGGTAAAGAAAGCGTAGACTGTCGATACGAGTTGGAACTTTGATTGACATGAAGCACACCTGCCTTCAGATTCCTCAATCCCTTAATGAGAATAATCAATAGCTAGTGCTTAAGAGCAGCCAGGTAAATCCTCAGACATTATTGAGAGAACACCTTTGAAGCAGGTAGCTACACTGCAGTAATATAGGCAAAGGAAATTCATCTATTGATAAAACGTGACTGGCAAACAACCCGCATACACAGATTCTAATAACGGATTCTCTGGGCTTGTTTCTTACACGGGGCCTAACAAGACACCCCACTAAGTTTTGATAATATAGAAGCAGGAAATTCAATTGGTACAGAGTTTTCCTGCCTCCCTTAATGAGTGGGGCTTGCAAACCTCAAGGGACGGTATTGTTGCGAAGCTTCACCGAGGACTCACGTCTAACGCTTTATCTCTCTCCTACAGACGCAACCAAACAAGTCTATCACCAAACTCAATTTATTCATTCCCAATTAGCGTTTTGCTCTGTTCAACTAATCTCTGGTTAAACCCAGTTTTGACCAAAGAATGAAGAAAGCCTTAGATTCTCACCACAAATGAAAATGTCATAGAGATAATTATCTTACACATCAGTGGCTCACGGTGACAAGGACGCAGTTCTGTTGCTTAAATCGACACCCCTTATTTTGGGCATTAGTCATAGGATTTTAATGAAACTGGACAGTTCTGGAAAAAGTAGGAACGCATGAGTGGACAGCCTCAGTCTAATACGCAAACACAATAGTCATGGGTCAAACCAAAACCGGGATAACTTTGTGCATTGTTATTTGATAATCACATTAAACTCGTCACCCAATTCCCTTTGAACCCTGTCATTTTCAATGCAAACATTTTTGTGTGCGCACGTCATCCAAAGTGAATTTAGTTTGCAGAAAACATGAATGAATATCTTGTTTAAGCGGCATTAAGAAGCTGGGTAGATTACAAAAACATGACAACTAAGTTGGATTTTCAACTTCTGGATATATTGGTAAGCGACATTTGGGCCTTGATGCTAATAAGATTAATAATAATAATAATAATAATTATTAATAATTATTAATCATAATAATAATAATTATTGCTAGAAAACGGTCTTAGCATCTAGGCCGAAACATCGCTTACCAATATATCTAGAAGTTGAAAATCCATCTCAGTCGTCATGTTTTTATAAATTAATAGTTTTAGTTTAACATCATTGAAAGCTCGACAAAATTATGGCAAAAATAAACAAAATAATTTTCTGTGATGATTTGGTATTATGTTACAGACAGCGAAGCAAACAACCCTTAACATCAATGGCGACAATAGGAAGATAGGAGACAAGCAAATGATGAAGAAAGGCAAAGTGCGCAAATTTGCAGCAAAACACCAAATCAACGTGGTTTCATGTTCCCTAATAAATATATAAAAGATGGACTAGGAACAAGGTTTAATGGAAACAACAATAAGCTTTGAAACGCATAACAGTCACTAAGAGGAGATCGTCTTGAGGAGGATGCCTTGCTATTGTGCACGTTGTCCAGATAGAGAGTGGACACTGGCATAAAGAGACTGGACAGGTCATTATGGACAGATTTATAGGCATGCCCCCAGAGCTTGTGTTTCATATAAGAGACAGGAGATGAAAGGAATCATGTTTCAGAGAAGTCTAAGACACCTGCTACATTAATCCACTAACCAGCATACAGGTTGTATGTTCGCTGGTAATATAGGCGTCTGCAGAACAGTCAAATTTAAACATCCATCTTCACAGAAATATTGCCCTCTGGCTAACGGCAGTATGCTACAAGTTTGCATTCATGTTGTCATGCTTAGCACCGGAGGAACAGTATCTTTCCAACAGAGCTAACACTTAAAGTGACTTTACCTCATTTTGTTGTGCTCTTCATTGTCTACTGTTGGAATACACAGGCGTCATATAAGTGAAATACCCTTGAGAATGGCATAAAACACCAATCAATCAATCAATCACAGAAATATTCATCAAAAAACGGTAAAATATGTAATTAATATATCTGAGAAGTAAAATTGTTTAACTTCTATTCTTATTTTGGATTATTTCTACATTTGAGAAAAATATGAAAAAAAAAAAAAAAGAAGATATGTATAGATTTTTTGATCTACCAGATAGTCTCACTTTAATATAGACCAACACTAAGATGGAGTGTTTTACTTAAAACATATTAGGCTGCAGAAAAAGCTAAAAAAAAAAGAGGGGGAAAAAAAGTTCAGAAGAAGGTAGGATTCTAATATCTAAAGAATTCCTTCTATTATCTATCCACCTTACTTAATTTCAGACGTGTCAGCTGACTGGAGTGATTTTTAGGGGTATTGTGTCAGCACTAGATGTTGGATAGGGATCCCATTAAAAGTTAAGTAATGGCTTGTGTCCAAAAAGTGGAGAAACATTAATCCATCCAATGACTGATTTATAAACAACAAGGGAATAGAGAAGACAATAAAAGAGAGCGCACAGGGAATATGTATTGGTTAGTGATGAATACAACCCTGTCAAGGCAAACAGAGTGTCCATTACACTCAGACAAATCCTGCCAAAAAGATACTCCTCCAAGTAACGTATGAATCTTTACGTTTTAGCCTAAAGGACAATAAGGACAGAGGCCCGCAAATATGTCATTTCAATAAATAAAATGTAAGATGTAAGTAAAAAGTTCACTATAAATTTTTAAAATTATTAACCTTCAAGGAGATATGTTAATAAAGTAGGAAATAAGAATCTGCATAGAAATTGGAAGGCTGAGTATGGATCAAAGTGGATGATATTGTTCTCAAATTACCTAAACCTTCGGGTGAGCAAAAATCTTGATATATGAACTGATTTGAGAAAATCATACCATTAACAGATTGATTATAAATGAAGGTCATTTCATTCATATGAAGGTGTGATAGTGTTATCAGTGAAAGGACCCACCCTAATAAAAGGCTTCAAGTCGGCTTCCTGATGCCCCTGAGCTCAGAGAGCCCCACAGCACAGGAGGTTCTCACCCAAACACCCGCACTATAAAATTAGATATAGCTTGATTTTGGAATTGAATTAGAATAATGCAGCAAAACTAATCACCAAATTCGTTTCAGGTGACAGACCTGCCAATGAAATCCAACTAAAGAGGTATTGGATGACCTTTGTGTGACCTTAGCTGCTAGAGGTTAACTTTGATTGATTGGTTTGATTGACAGGTATCCTGACACTTAGATAACATTAGGAGGCAAAGGGCAAATTATTGGCAAATTGACTTGGTGATTCATTGATAAAGTGCTCCAAAATAAAAACAAAATCTCATCCAATTATAAACTTGTCTTTCTTCAGATGAAGTGGGAGAAGAAACTGGATGATGAGGTAACCTGTTTGAATAAATAAACAACAAAAAAGATGTGGACATTATCCAAATCTTAGACTAAGTTTGTTTGTTTGATTAGGGTTTAATGCCGTATTTAGCTCGTATGTCGGCATCCCAACACAATCGATGATGTAAACCACTTAAATGACGCTGGCAACACAGACATGGTACATTGACAGAACGAAAAAAAACAGGACACTACAACAAATCAGCTTCCTGGTGCCCCTTAGCTAAGAGAGCGCCGGCGCACAGGAGGTTCCAATCCAACAACCCGCTAGACAGACAAAGCAATCAGTACATTTCGCCCACTTAAATTGTCAACAGTAACAAATTTAAAATGATTTCAATATATAAGATCTTTATTTTCAAAATGCAAATTTTAGAGGAAAAAAACCCCCAAAAACAATGAGATTGATGCCATGATTTGGAAGGATGGAAAAATCAGGGGAAAAAATGAGCAAGAGAAAAAAAGAAGATGGAATGACGCCTTGAGGATTGGTTCTTATCACTGGTGCTGATGGGAAGGGATTAAAGGATAATCCCAAACGTCTATGAGAATCGTCAACTGGGAAGATTTGCCGACTTAAGGAATGTCTGTTCTTAAATTGCACGAGAACATCTCCTTGTCACATAGCATCACAATCAAGTTGGTTTTTTCTCACCACAGCCACCGAGCAGCACTTATTAGCATAATAGAGTGTGGTTACACAATTCTCCGGGGATGAGCGCTCATCGTTTGTTGACATTCCCATTCAATCAGATTCCTACGCATCCAGCAGGCCACGATTCAACCAAAACCAAAAACATTTGATTGGCAATTCATTGGAATGAAATCTCCCCCCAGAACACAGCTCCCCAAAGTTCCTTTCTCTGAACGACGTAATGACTGATGACTGGGCGGCAAAGTGGTTTTAAGGGTGATACATTGCTGTTAATATGATTAACAATCGTTAGCAATAATTGTCGTGCAAACATGAGTATGTTAAATCCTTAAGCTCCGTCCCTACTGGAGATGGGAATTAGATAATCAGATCAAACACAGAATATGTTAGCTCAACAGATTAGGGTGATCAGAGAAAGGAATTCCAACAATTTTAAACTCAGAAACATCATTACGCTTCCAAACCTTGAAACAGCTAGCGAAAGAGTTTAAATTTGACACAAGAAAAATGCAAATGTTATTGGATATAACTTGCTGCAATAAATCATTAAGCTGTTTTAAAAAATCTGACTCTCTTAGAAGAAAATAAGAGAAAACAATTAAGCCAGTGTGTATTTTGGAAACCTGATGTTGAATGCACCGTCATGGTTGGGATCTGTGACCAGCATACAAAATGACTGATTAAGACGGTTATTAGTAAGAACCACTTCCTGTCTAAGTCATGTACATCAGCACACCATTTATTATAAACACAAGCTTATGAACAATCTTTATTATACAGCATTATTAAACTTTGTCACAGCAAATGAGTCCTAAGTACTTATTTTATTTTTCTTAACTTAAGAGAAGAAAACTTCGAGGCATGGTGGTTTACTTCATCTTTTGGGTTGACACTTTGTTATATTGGAGTGAAAAACCCATAAGAACTACGTAAAACAACAATAAAATTAGTGAAAAAATCAAAAGAACGACGTAAAACAATAAATCAAATTCTTACGGAATTTCGCTTCTTAAAACCACACAAAGAATATCATTTTGCCGTTGACCCGTGTTAGTCTCTTATAAACAGGAAACAAAATGAAATGAGCACCTTTAATACGAAAGCCTGTGATATTTATTCCATTCCAACAGTTAAGTCTTAAAGGTGCTCAGTTAATTTTCTTTCCTACAAAGAATATCAGAAATTGATAAACATATTTATTCATATATTCTCACTACTTAAAACTTTTAATCTTTAATAACAGACAGCAGTACTGGCAGTCTAAACGTTGAAGAGGAAAGTCTTGTAAACAAGTTATGGTACCATAAGCAACTGAGGAAAGAGGACTGCATATATTTATGACCACATCACTTTTACCAGATACCAATTTCCTCTTTGATAGTCAAGAGACGAGAAGACATAAAATCCTGCCAAGACCATCAGCAGACTGTTATTAACCTTATGCACCTTGTCTGGGACAGAAGTAAAGAGAAGAAAATGGGAAAGGAAAGTCAGCCAAATACAAACTATCAGATTCCTGCAATAGCTAAGTCAATAATAGACTAAGTTTTTATGAATGTATAAGAAGGCACAATGGCGCCACCTAGACTCTTATAACAGCCAAAGTGGACACAGGTTAAAGACATCGATGATTGTATGGCAATAACCCTTAGTAAAGCCATGTCACTCATTGGAAGTAGTACAAGTGTTGCAGAAAACAGCTCAAATCAAGTCCCAACTGCTCAGCACTCCCATGGTCTTATTGGTTGAAACCTTGAACTTGAAGCACTACAGATCTACATAGGCGTGTAATCCTTCAGTCCCACAGGTGGTCTACTTCACCTTCTTAGAGAAACGTTTAACAGTAACAAGGAGATATTTGATAGTGCTAGATTACTCTACCAACAGGTTTTTCCTGACTGTTTCATGCAATAATGCCCTAAGTGTGGATGGGTAGAGGTAATTAAGCTGTCAATTGGGGATATAGGGGGGAAAATCTGATGTGATGCGGCAGTGCCCTTCAGCTTTTTATGCTTAGCTTTTAAGGTAGCTTCTCAGCTAAAATAAACTAATGCTGTAATAAAACTGAACATAACCCCCTGAGCAAATTTGATTAGGAAATCCTGGGATTATTTAGTAATACTTGTAGTCAGTTTTCTGGGGAATATAACTAGATGGCTACTTGATGGTAAAATAATCAGCTATCTTAAAGCGGATCAATCAAACATGCATGGAGATACCCTGTCCGATAGCAGCAGGAAAGAAAAACCATGCTGCAAAGTTTGGTAGAATCACGTTCTGAAAACTAAACAGGAAGTACTCAAAACTAGAAAACTCCCAAGAGCAGATTGGATAGGGAAATATTTCTACTAGTGCACAAAAAAAGCCATCAGGAGGTGAACTTTACTGGCATAGAAAAGATTCCAGTACTTTGTGATTGGGGATTCGGCATGTTTATTAGAAACAGATCTGAGAGAGTTCAGAGCATGTGTTACTCATTGTATCAGGGGAAAGGACGTCTTACAGGGGAAATGAAGAACACTTGATAGTTACTGTATGAAGCCAACCAACTCCAATGGACACCTTTGTCACGTAATACCATACATAAGCTTAGAACTTTCAAACCCTTCGCACAACATCTTAACACATAGTTAAATATCTACTGCATTCCTTCAGAAATCCCAAAACACAATACATTTTGTTTATAAGCAAGAAATACATACAGTTAAAAGTTGTGATAGAAAAGAAAGAAATCTCCCAGGCTTTTCTATGAAATTTGGTTAACAAAGTGACAAACTTTCACGTTGTAAGAATACAAATTCTGCAGAAAAATCATTCGTTATTTAGGATAAAACAGCAAGGTGTTAAAGAAAATGGCAGGCACATGATATTAGAACTCCATTAATAATGTATAGTAGAAAAGGGAGGGGAGATTTGTGAAACAGGTGACAAATAAGTAGGTCAATTTAAATATAATTAGTGATAGAGAATTAATTAGGTGCCATACCTGTTTTCTAATGAGCACCATCCGCAGTACGGGTCCCTGGCTCCAAGGCATGTATTACAGCTCATATACCGAGAACAGTCCTGAACCTTCAACTTTGATAACTGAAAATAGAAATAAATAAATTCAAATTAAATTTTATGGTGGATAGAATGCCATTTTTCAACTCGGATATTCAGAAATAAATAGCAATGATATCATTTAAAAAGTGTGTCAAAAAATATTCATATTTTACGATATAGTATGTCCATACTTTGTCACGTGAAACAATATTTTCCTTAAAAATATAAAATAAGGTAGCCAATTGTTGGTGGATAATTTTCCAGTCAGATATCTAGAATATCTACAACAGTTACTCTATTGATTTCTCAATTACCGTTACAACACATCAAAGGAAGCAATTTTCCAGATGAGAGTGTGTCTATCACTTTGTTGCTGCAGTCATCAAGGTGAATTTCATTTTCAAACAACCTATCACATTTTTTGTCTTATTTATTTGTAACCAGTATCGGTGTAAATTAAAACAAATGATGGCATTCGTTCAATATCGAGAGACTCTTGAGGATGCTTGACTACACATCATACAGCAAACTTTTAAAGCAGTTTTGATCCTTTATTCGGTCATCGATCATTTTATTGTTGGACAAAACCATTGATATACGAGTAACTATAAACCAGTTATAATTTCTATGGCAATTACGGAAAGTGATCAAGTCCATATGGGACATATCACACTGGATTAAGTAAAATTTGTTACGACAGAAACACATAACTTGTTTTGAAAGGATGGACAATAGGACTCCAAATAAAACAATGTGAATATGTAAGAGATTGATTTAGCACTAGGTAAAAGTAATAAAACCTTTGGTACATTACTACTCTTTCTAACTATAGTTTTTTTTATAGGACACAAAAATTAATACAAACTGTTCAATATTCATGTATATTTATCAACACAGAAGTTACGATATTTTTTCGAAACAACACCTGAATTACTGGACTTCCTTCTAAAATATGATCTTAAATAAACAAGTAGCTGAAGATTTCAATGGATTGCCATGATCAGGTGCTAATCACATAACAGCACTATCTTCTAGAGAAATGTGTAGGTCATCTACTGAGGGGTTAGATAAGATTCACTGAATCTCCGCTGTGTTTAGAGAGACCAGAGATAGAAACTAAAGACATGTTTGACAGCTGTCTTGAGTAACAGAGGTTCAGTTTACATCTGGCAGTGATCTCCAGGTGCTGACAGTTTTCCCCACCATCTACCAATTACAGTCACCAGATTAGAAAATTCCCAAAGTTTGGAGAATGTCAAACTTCTCAACCAACCAGGTCCAAGCACTCTATGACTTTTGTTGTGGGAGCCCTCACACATCATGGCTCATAATATTTTATGTTGCTATGTGAAGAACTTTAAAACATTCCCAGCAAAGAAATGGACATCTAAGAACACTTTAAGAAATCTTGTTGGTTTAGATATTCCAAGATTTAGGATTTGAGCGATATTGAGCTTTCATGAAATTCCTGGTTTAAAGCATTGGCCGAGTTCAACTGTACTCATTTTTGTGCATCGTTTATAGAATATTGATTCTGACAAGACATATTTTATTTAATGTCCAGAAATAATGATGATTCGTAAATGTGTAGCTATGCCTGATGAAACTACAAAATAAAATTTAGCAAAGAAAAAATTAAAATTGTTGTTGAGGTGCAATAAATCAATTGAAACTTGGCATTTATTGCCTCATCTGCTGGACCTTTGTGACTGAATGTACCTAACAATGCAACATATCAAATGACATTAGTCATAGAATTTGAAACATTGTTGTAACAAAAGTCTTTACAAACAATACTTAATCCCTTTAGCAAATAAAGGATGCCAAATGCTTTCAAATACATTATACAACGATCGTCCATGTAGGCTGAAAACTGGATATCTGCCTTTGCAGCAAGACAGTAATATGTGTGATGCAAAAAAAAAATTAAATTTAGAATTGGCAGGCTGGAAAGTTCAGGAAAACAAATGGAGTAATTCAATACTAGATTTATTCCGAAAAACATCCAATTTGATGATAACTGAGGGTAACTAATAATGATCTATCCCATAAAATAGAAGTCAATTTCCGGGGAAATGATAATAGAATGAAACCTTTCAGCATATAAGGCTACTTTTTCTGACATATTATAAAAATAAATGATGGTTTTAGTAGCATCAAGTCATTAGTGTTTGGAATGACAGTGACAGAGTGGAAAATAGTGGACTATTTAGGGCCCCATAATCCAAGAGGATAACCCAATGTCAACTGAAGGTCAACTTCATTATATCAACCCTCATCAGGACGGAAAATGTAACCAAATCGCAGCGGAAAATCTTTAAAAACCAGAATAACCATGATTGATAAAGTGGCAATAAAAGATTCATCAAGTGGAATTATTATCATGTGCAGAAAATGCAGCAGAACTGTGAAATCTGATACGAAACATGGCCGTTTTTCCCTGTACATTATTTTAGCACCTGGCTGTGAATTAACGCGTGTTTGAAGCTTTTAGGCACCTTTTATTGATTGCCTGAATTTGTCTGGTTCGCTACCTTATCACTGTTTCTGTAACACAAATAACAGTGTATATAACCTACAAACTCAGTTGGTTTACCAGAAATAAAACACAGCCACTCTGTCTTTAATGTACTAGTTTATAGCGGGATGCAAAAGGAAGATTCTCTCCTCTCTCATCCAGGGTGTTTACATACATTGATCAAGGTTTAATATAATGTGTATTCCTCAGTTTTTAT
>JAVFBZ010162364.1:68657-80456 GCA_032466195.1 Katharina tunicata
GAGTGTATTAAAAGTGGCTTGGGGAAATGTTTGTAGAGTGTTATCTCTACACCAAGTCCCAAGAGGTTGCTTAGCTCCTATTTCAATTGGCTTACTTACATGAAAAACACAGTTAGTGTCTATGTGACGGTAAGTCCACCCCATACAACAAAAATAATGACCAGGCAAATATTAACTGTCTGTGACAAAACCGGCCCATTATCGTCATAATGGCACCAGGCGGACAGCCAAATTGAATTGTTCGTTTCCCCGACACCACCATCATTAAAGTCAATCTAATGACCCTTTGTTTTCATACAGATATTATCATTATGTTTAAGTCGATAAACACAACCACCTGTGTTTTTACAACAGCTCAAACATGGAACTACATGTACTTTATTTGTTAAACATTATAGTAAAGTTTATTGGATCTTAAGAGAAACCATTTCTCATTTACATCATGATAATTGATCTGGTTATAGCCATAGGGTTTTAGTTAATGAACACAAAGTACTAAAAAGGTACTGATCCATCAAGTGGTTGGCTTAATAGCAAGGACTATTTCCATTAATCCAGCTGGCAATGAAGGGAAATGTCTTAGAATAAGTGGATCCTAGTAACAGTAAGCTAGGAGTGGTTGGTTAGGCAGTACAACTCATTTCATCAACTCTCAAGCACTAGTCAAATAGAGCAGCGACTAATCTGTTTCTACTGGCTATCAGTAGAAAGTTAACAATATTCAATTAACAAGATAATGGGTCCGACTTCAGTCACTGGCCACAGGGCTATCAATTCATTGGTCTCGGCATAGCGAAGCGAGTTAGCAGAATGGTCGCCACTGGATCGGTCACACTAGCTTCAGCCAGTCGCGGCCAGTTGAACAGTTATCGAGCTCCCACAATTCCCCAAAGACTATTTTATGTCACGGCAGCAGAACTAGACGTGCCATATCCAGAGCTAGCAAAGTCCACGTCAATATAAGATTTAAAGCTAATGTAGCTGCTTCTCTGGCCTAGTAGGCTCTAGGACTGGTAGCCATTGTATTACCACCAACCGACAGACAAATATGTAATTATTTTTCTGGATGTTTTGTGATGGTTAGCTTGGCGGGGATAGACTGTGAACAGAGCCCAGGGAGAAGTCCCATCAATACCAGGCGACCACTGACTAATGCCATTAACAACTGATAATAGTCCAAACCCAATCGGCCAATAATCTGTTGGCGTTGGTCTTATCTCTGTTTGAACATCACAGGTATCAGCCGTCGAAAGCCTCTTATCACCCGACCACTAACACTAGCCAGTCTTTACAATTCTCAATTCCCCGAGGGCCAGATTTCAAGTATTTTCTCTTGAATCCTTGATATGTCTGGACAATCTACGCTTTCTTTACCATACGATTCAATTTGCAAATGCTTTTTCTCCACCTAATACACGTTTTTGGTACTGAAAGGATATATTTCTTATTTTCAGATCAGTCTGGCTGTCACAAAAATAAGTCCGTAATCAGGACAAAAAGTGCCTGAAGCGAGTGATACAAAATTAAAGTAGATTGCCAGAAATATTTTTTTTCTAAATATGGACGATAAATTTACCTTTTTAGAAAATTAACTCTGCTTGAAGATATGGTGAGGCAAAAAAAGGAAAACTATACAAAACGATTTGATTTGATGATGTTTTTTGTCCACAGGTCTGAGTTTGAGCACTCAAAGGACTGTATGTGTGTTGGTCTGCCAGCTACCAGCGTGGGTTTTCTGAATTCTACCCAATTTTCCTCACAATTTAACCCCAGCGAAAGAGAAACCGTACAAACGTACAGGATAAAGCTAAATACAATGCACAACACCATAACATACAGTTATTCTGGTGAAATGATCATTACAGGAAATGTAGCGTAAAAAGTCCTCCATACATTTTATCTTCGTATTTCAATTCAAGTGTTTTTCAGTGGAAAAAATGTAACAGCAGCTTTATTAACTAACAAAACATAATAAAATAATTTGAGTATGACTTTCTTTTTTTTGTTATCCTCCCCTTTAATATAAAAAGAAATCGAAGCGGTTATTATTTGAAAACTGTTCACTAGAACAGATTAGCAATAGAGGTATCATATTCTGGAGCACATTAACTCTTAGCTTTTCTCAAAACCATAGGGAATAACCGCCTTTCTAAAGCTGAAGTATGGCCACCATCAATAAATGGTAGGGTAAGAGTTTACCCATGAGAGTCAATCTTTCTAAAATTAGGTTTGTTTCATTTCTTATTGGATTGAGCTGTTCAATGGAATCAGATAGGCAGAACACATCTATTTTCTATGAGACCTCCATTCTATCCAAAACCAAGATGGTAGACCCTTTATCAGCAGCTCGTCTCTTATTGACCATTTTCACGCCTTGAACTCTCTCAATGGCAAATCTTTGATTAAACCTATCAATCGAAGACAGATCATACAGTTTTCAGCTGAACCAAGAAACAGTCCCGCTGCTAATGAAGCTTGACCAATTGCATGCTGGGATGATTTAACCGTAAGGTCTCAAGGTCACATTAGGTCGGTACCGGACGCCAAGCCATTGGATGTATTAATTTGTTTCTTCAGCCTGCTTAACTAATACATGGAAAATTAGGTGCATCGGAGTGGAAAGAAGACGAACATCAATATACAAGGAACCAGCAGAGTAAAAAAAAAACATCAACTGATAACTGGCAAAATGGAGAAACCTAGCTTGATTAAAATACTCAGGTTTTTTTTAAGGGTATTTCTCTGAGAGATAGAAGTCAAACAATGTTGATCGTGCGAGTCTAATGAAATAAATCACAGTTGGATTAACAGAGAACTTGTGATCATCTTTGATTACAATGTCAAAGTGACTATTCTCCCAGAAACCAACAGTAATCAATAGGAACTATTAAAGCATTCAGCAGGGTTGGTCAAACATTAAGCTGCCATATTGGAACTGGACGATTTTAAAGAGTTTTTTAGTCTCAAAGTCATTTAGTATACTGACATTTCAGGAGGTTATTTTTTAATTCTTTAAACACAAACAATAAATTAAAAAAGTTAGAGAAATGTTATGTAGAAAACCCCAAAACTGTTGGCTCTATTTCAACTCAGATGTTCTGTTTCTTCATATGGGTTTCGGAGAATTTAAATTTCAGATGGTTCTTGTTCTTAGTTTACCTTAAATGGGTTCCTTATAATAATGTTTTGTAGAAGAATTAGGATTATAATTTGGCTTAGACATGGCCAGGAACAGATCTTTACAATCATTGACTGTTATATGAATATACATGGTGCGGAACAAAAAGTTATTACAGTTCTGTCTTATAAAAACTATTGCAAAAGAGGGCTAGGCGAAATTCTAACTCCAGGATAAATAACTAAATTGAAATGTTATGCTCTTTCTGATCATACTAGTATACTCGTACTCTAATTGAAATGCGAACTGTGGAATTGAAAATCAATGGTGACATCACACAAAAGCACATCACAATCCCAAGAACACCAGTCATGGTCAAATTAAACCATATCCAGTCCTCTGATTAAAAGTGCACAGGAAACAACATTCAATAACTGAATCCTTTCCTTAGAGAGGAAAATGAATAAAAGCTATGACATTTTGATGATGGAGCATGTGGTTATTAGGGAAACAGCGAATAGAACGAGGGTGCAAAAAATTACCAAAACAGGGCCTTCAGGATTGAAATATCTGCAGTGCAAGATAAATTGTGTACATAGTTTGGGTAAGCAACTGCAAATTCAGTAGCGTTTCCCTCGGGAGATGCACTAGGAAAACATGCCTATTAAAGACACTGTTGACTTACTGTTGATCCTAGGGCAGTCAATTTAATTACACTCTGCCCTCTCGTCACTTGATCTACCGAAACTCTCTCATGGTAACTAGCACAGTCGCCATTTTGTGTACACATGGCAGTATTACATTGTCAGGGCATATTTCTTTATTCAAATTCATGGTGAGCTCACTCTAAACTAACTCTCTTGATTATTTTCACGGAGCAGCTTTCTGTTGTTAAGCCAAACCTTAATCTTAAGATTGAAGAGAATGTACTAGGAGGAAGGAACTGAAAGTCACGATAGCCAAACTCATGAAAATAGGTAAATTAATTTCAGACGCTAAAAGCAGTTCAATCTAAATTAAAAATTATTAAGATACATGTAGTCTCTAAGAACCTACTTGAAAAATTGTATTCAGGAAAATTTTATACAAGTTATAATTGAATAATATCTATTAAAATCACAAAGCAATTTTTTTTTAGAAAAACCTGACTTGTACGTCATTCTTCACAGCTAGTTAAAGAATTTTCTAAACAAAATGTCTTTGATCCATCCACATCCGTCTCTCTCTGTCCCTTTTTTGTTCAGTCGTGATTACCACAGGAAGCTCTACACACCAGTGGATTTCTGATGAGCATGGCAAATGAACTGCCAGCCTTCCGATGTCTGCCTTTCAAAGAACAATAACTCAGCTATTCAGAGACAAAGTTTCCAAGGTAAATTTGTCGAAACGGAAAGTTTTCCTAGCAGTGGTCATGAAATCAGAACGAAATCTGCTGGTAAGTCATTTACAGGGCCATTTTGATGAAATGAAGCATGCAGTGAGTGTGGAGACCTCAAAGCTGACAGCAACTTGACAGAGGGAACAAATGGCTCAACACAAATTCTTTTCATTCTTTAATAAAACACAAGGTCATATTTCAATAAGAAGGATGTAAAGAGAGGATGAGCCTAGTCGTCTCACAAAACTTCAAACAGGGTGAAAATGGAACTCCTTCTTTCAAGTAGTGTAGGAAATAATTATTTGTTTATTTGATTATATCATACTGATACTCAAGACTATTTTACTTATATGACAACTTTGCTCTGTCTGCGTATGGTAAAACCGAGAGGAAACCTCTTAAAAACCACCCCGACTTCTAAACCAAAAAAACTGACTGAAACTGGGTTTACAATGCTTAACTTCCTAGATGGTATGTTAAGGTTGACTATAGCACACAACCCAAATCACCAGAACTAAATAAATTCTGAAATCAAAAATATATCTTTATTCATCCCCTGGTAGGACTATATTTTATCTTGACCATTTTATCGTGGTTATTCAGCCACTGTGTATGTCACATGTAGCTGTGAAGATCGCCTGAATGTCTACATTTAAATCCCCATACTCAATGTGTATTCCCACAAAATCTCTACTTATATTGCATTAGGAAGTCGGCTGTACTTAAACTCCAGTCAAACAACAAAACTACCCTCAATTACTGGAGAAAAAGCCAATGAAAGTGGCATTATAAGTTAGTCCATGGAAGCAGCCCCCTTATTTTGGCAGTCAAAAACAGATAAATGTTAGATATTCACTGATACAAAGTGGAATTATTCCCATGTACCACCCAACCTTCACCAAAGGTCACTCCTGGAAATGGCAGAGGATCCATTTTACCACCGTCTTTAGTGCTGTCTGCTCGCATAAATATATGCTCAAAGATAGCTTTTGCACATTCCTATAACACTAACAAATGTAGACAGCCCAGGTAGTGTTTTCGCCTTGGACGAATCCTGACAAAGCATAATGAGAAACAATCAACAAATCTACAAACACTTAAAAAGCGTTTTGTGTAAAACATTTCACCACTCCAGTTATTTGTTCTCAGCTTCAACATATGGCTTACTTAGTTAAACTATAAACAACATGGAGGTCTGGCTAAGAAAAACCCAGGGAATACATCCAAATCAATTATGAGTAAAAGTGGGATAAACCAAGGGAATACACAATTGGAGTGTAAATGTAGGAACAATCCAGGGAATGCAAAACCATTTCAGCTACAAATTTGAAAAACCTAGGGACTAAATCCAAATCAATTTAGAGTAAAAGTTAGAAAAACAAAAGGGCTACATCCAAAATGATTAAGGGCACAAGTTTGAAAAACACAGGGACTATTATTAAGAGTAAAAGTGAGAAAAACCCAAGGACTACATCCAGAACAATTAAGACTAAAAGTAAGAAATACAGAACAATTAAGACTAAAAGTAAGAAATACAGAACAATTAGGTGATTATAAACAGGACAAAATCTGCATGTAAACAAGTAAGGGTAAACCCAACATTAATTGGTAGACATGATTTTACCAACTGAAGACTTGAAATATTTATTGAGACATAATGACACAAATTTGAGAGAAAACAAAAACAACCCTGAAGTTTTTCTTTCTTTTGTGAGTGGGTTTTCATTTTTATTGCCTGTTGACAATGACGCCCATAACACAAGGAATCGGAGAAGTGGAAGAGATGCTAGTGAAAAGGGTTAACAAAAAAAAAAACTATAGAGAGAGAAAAAAAATGTCCTGACATTCTTGGATGGAAGCCAATCTTGCAAACTACAGATGGGAGATTCCAATAGATTACACAATGCATGTGGTGTGCACGCGAGAGCGAGAATGAGTGGTGTTGATGGGAAGGATCTGGGGGGGTTACAGGATAGCAGGGATCATCTGGGACCAGTCGGGAGTAAAGCAATTAGATGCGGTGCAAGCAGGGCTGGTGTGTCCCCTAACAAAGCAATCAGGCCAGCGAGCACATGAAGGGAGACAGGCAGAGAATAACCCTGGACTTCAGAACGCTGTTCAACTTGACTAATTACATCAGACCACAAAACCAAGAAATACTTGATCATAAATCTGCCAGAAACTTTGCCAATAAATCAGACTCTTCCACACAAAATGATATCTTTACAAGCTTGACTGCCTTCCCCTGGACGCCTAATCATGATCAAGGAATTTCTCAAGCTATAGAAATATGTCTTAATTGTATTGTAGAATTTCCAAGCCAAAATCATATAATGAAAAAGAAAACTTATAAATTTGGTGTAAAAGTTTTAAAATTAACACGACAGTACAAATTACAAAATCAGAACAACGGTTGTAAAAGTCTTCAGAAGGGCAAACCCATTTAAAGAAGTAAAAAAATAAAAGAGTGGCATCTAACAACTTTTTAATAAGATTTTTTTTTTCATCCTTGTACAAACACCTTGTTGGTCCTTTTAATGATCAGACATCAGTTTAGCCATTTTTTTTCTCAGCCTATTGTTTCATTTCTTCAAAATCGTAAGGTTGGCAAAAAAAAAAAACCACGTCATTTAACCCAAATTAATCTACAGCTATATGAATGTGTGATGTAAAGTTTAGCACACATCTGTTAAAAACAAAAACTTGAAAGATGACAAATACTTGAAATTCTTGTTCTAATTACAAATCACAGACTAGAAGATAACTTATCTGAATCTTCTTTGTTGGCTAATGCCAACAGCATTATTTTGTAAAATAAGAAAATAATCCACTCAATTAAATTCTTTACAAATCTTATCTCGAGACAGGAATGCTCAACTTGTTTCTCACTCAATTTGCAAGTCTTCAATTTTGAAGATGTAGAAATAGTTTTTTGGTTGTGAAACATACATACATGAAACTTATCTGTTTAAGTCTATGTATAACTATGCAGAACAATTCCCAACAGTTTTTGTTTAAATTCAATCATCACGATGTAAATTATTTTCAAAACATTCTTTCTGGTCATTCGTTATTTAAACAAACACAAGCAATAATTTTAAACAAGTTGTTTTAAGCATGTGCCTTGTCATTGCAGAATATAAAAAAACTTTTGATGAATGTCTTTGCCGATTAACAGCATTTCAATTTTTATTTGTTTACGCTTCTCACTTCTATGTATAAGCAAAACAGTCCAAAAAGGTAACAAAGTTAAGACAGATTCACACTTGGTCAATGCCCTTGACCAACTTAACAGAAGGTTCAACAATCTCAATTTATAAGGACATGTGGTCAAACAATTATAGAGTCCAAAATGGCCTTGGTAAATAAATTCAAAGGCTAAGGGCTGTAAGTTTGTAACAAGATCTGAAGAGTGAACTGTCTGTAATGGAGGTGAATTTCCTAGCGTTCTGTCAAAGGCGGACTGAAAATTGGCTAAATCTAGGAGTTCCAAGACTCCTTGGCGTTCACCATGAAAGGGTACATGCCTCCAGAATAAAAGGGATACCCGCTTGACAACGATGGCCATTTCTAACATCACTGAAATAATTCTGCTGTAAGTCAAATCACAAACAAACCATGCTAGCCGGGAGGAAGTGACACAAGACCACCCTATAGCTAAGTACACATATAATAGCATTAGCTTCATTATAAAGTTACTTCCTATACCAGCATTGATTCTATCACATAAGGATAGCTGTAAAATCCCAACCCCCTCTGTTTCTTACTACACTGAGTAATGTAAGCTGGTTTGTGTCTTAAAGTAACAGGTTCTTTACCTCAAGTTTGGCTGAGGGGGGGAATGCGGTGATGGATTTGGAGACAATCTTTTTGTTTATCTATTTTGTTCATCCCTAAATCAGGATCTCAATATGACTTGAAAAGGTTCTTAATATCTACTTAAAACGCTGTCCCTCAATAAACTAGAAGTTGCTCTCCATATGTAATGAATGACTTGTCTTAATTCTGTACTGAAGATCCAGGCTATTTTGACATCCTCTACTTCATTATACTTTAACATTAACATATTACTGTTACATAGTTTTATTATAACTTTATTGTATCAAATTTTTCAATTCTATAAACAGCCAGCAATACAAACCCAATTCATCAACTTGACGTCCTTCCGCAATTTTTTTTTTTAATTTTGCAAAACAAAAAAAACTATTTTGTGTTAGATAAGAGGCATTTTTGAAGAGACAGCAAGGCGGAAGCCTGTAGACTGTGACAGATTTATCAAGAAATCAGTGTTTTGAGACAAACAAACTTCATATACAGTTTGGGATTTAATCCATCAAATTATTGGAGATTGTCACAAGTCATGTCTCCATTGAGCATAGATCTTCCCCAGAGCCCTGCATAGATTGATCCCTGGTTTCGTAACAGCTCTGACTACTGACTCGGTTCTACCAAATCTATGCATGCCGTTGCTGCCTTAACCCTTTCTACCAAAGTCCTTGTACACACTGCTGCTTTAAGCCCTTTGACAGTTTCAGCCAGTGTTTAAGGAGGGGCGGGCTCCAGAAAATGCCTTCACAGTCTGCTGGTGGAGACTGAACACACCCTGGCAACGAGGCTGACTCAGCTTGTCCTCTGACCAGAACTACTAACTTCCCATTCCTTATCTCGGGCCATAATCACTCCTAAACCCTTCACACATTAATTATGCTGCTTGCAAATTGCTCACCTTTTTATGTGGAAACCAAGAGAGGGGAAAAAAAAGAAAACAAAATGACAGAATAATTACTCAATGGAATCAAATGCAGTTAGCCACTTTATGAAGTCATACAGGGCCTGTCAGTCGATATGCAGGCAAATGAAAGAGGGAAAGCGAGAGATGGGAAAAAAAAGTCCATTGGAATTCGGAATCATCTGAATTCACACATACATAATTGTATCATTAATCAAGTAGGCTGTATTTTATTCTTCATCAAAATCTATAGCAAACAAAAATTTCTGTGGGAGAGAGGATTTAGCTAGCCTAATGAACTATTGTTTGTGTAATTATCTACTGCTTTTCAAAAACATGAAGTATCCTGATGTTTGGCACAATAATAGAGTTTAATTGCCTGGCAAAAGTACACAAATATGTTAACTGTCATCAGTTTAAGAAATGACATTATTTTGCTTCTTTGTATTTCAGGTTTTACTGTAATTAGTGTAGGTCTCTCCAGCTTCGTGTATATACGAATATTTTCTTTTTAAGAAGCATATAGAAGTCAAGACAATTAGAATAACATTATGGATAAACAACTTCTGGTACATGTATATTGTTCACCGCAACATAGGATGAAACATTGCATGAAAACAGTCCTAGCATCTAGGCCGAAATGTTGCGCAGAAAATATACCAGAAGCTGTTTATCCATAATATCTAATGTTATTCTATATATGAATATATGTATATCCAACTACTATATGCTTGAAATCAAGTCTATCTCAATGAATGCTGGTAAATATAAGAACATTCTGTTTGGAATCGGGTCTATCTGTACTTATTGTCCAACCCATGGCCTCCTGATGAAGGGTATGTTATCAGTCTGCAGACATCAGCACCTGTCTCCCTAGTATCAGCAGATTCCACGGCCTACCTCACTCCAATGGTCATTCAATGGTCAGCCTTTGATTGTATCGGTAAACCTATTTGTTACTGTCTGATAAGATGGAGGCCTGCCAAGATTCCTGGTCTTCAAGATCCGCTAACTCACTTGTGAGATTGTGTTTAGAAAATGTTACTCTAACCATAAATAATTAATATTGAAAGTGCTATATACATTTTTGTCAAGAGTTATCACACTGGCACAGGGATATCGACTAATTATATACCGGTATATATGTCAGCCAGTGGATAGATTCTGAAGAGTGATTTCATCTATATAAAATTTTTGAAGAAAGGCTGTTTATTAAGAATTAATTAAGAATTAAAGAAATATGATATGGCATGTCTATGGTATGTAACTAAACTAGTCTTATCATTTTTTCTGTTCTTCATTGGAGACGATTCTTTTCTTTTTTTTTTTTCTCTTAAGGGATAGGGGAATAAGGGCGTAACCCAGTAAATGTTTGAGGCAATTCCAAATGGAATACTTCCTCCAAACTTTGACTATTGTAAGTGAAGGTGAAGTTAAGCTACAAAATCGTGGTTGTCTTATCTCTCCGTCACAAGTCAAAACTTCTCCAGGATTTTTTCTCAGCAGTTATCAGCAGGATCTTGACTTTGTAGCAAAGCTTTTCTAAGGGGTAGTCATTGAGAGCGTTCAATTTCAAACAGCCATGCCATGGGCTTCAGTTCTATCTGATTGTTTCACCAGATAAACTCAGACAGGCTGAAGGCAAAACCTGTCAACCAATCATCACACACCTACTGTAACACAAAAGCCACTTGCCTTCTTAACAAATTACACAATTCAGTTTAACGGCTTTCTAGGATTTAACAAAATTTGCAAAAAGAGAGCCAATCTTAATGGTTTAGCTATCTTACGTTGCTTGAAGAAGAAACTAGATTAAAGTAAACAGTAGACGTATAAAGAAGGAAGAAAATGTGATGTTGGAGTTATCTAATCTGTGTGGGGGCTGTACCTAGAGTTCACAAAAACAAACCGTATCCACAGGGAGCCTTCAAGAAACAAATTCAACTGCTTTAAGTTATAAAACAAGGCTTAAGGGTCTGTGACTAAAGGTCGATTTAGAAACACAATCAGCGACTTTGTTGTGTAAAGTCTGACTGTTTAATTCCAGCAGTATAATAAACAATTCTAGTTCAAATAATAATGGACCCATATTTGTACGTATACGAGTGTAAATGTTTTGTATTGAAGTGTAACTGTTATCAGTATACGAGGGAAACTGTTTCTGAAGATGAGTGAAACTGTTTTTCGGTGTATGCGGGAAACTGTTTTCAGTATATGAGGGAAACTGGTTTGGGTTGATGAGTGAAACTGTTTTCAGTGTATGAGGGAAACTGTTTTCAGTATATGGGGGAAACTGGTTTGGGTTTATGAGTGAAACTGTTTTCAGTGTATGAGGGAAACTGTTTCTGTTGATGAGTGAAACTGTTTTTCGGTTTATGAGTAACTGTTTTCAATATATGAGTGAAACTGTTTTCAGTGTATGGGGGAAACTGTTTCTGATGATGAGTGTAACTGTTTTTTGGTTTAGGAATGTAACTGTTCTCAGTGTATGAGGGAAACTGTTTTCAGTATATGAGTGAAACTGTTTTCAGTGTATGAGGGAAACTGTTTTCAGTGTATGAGGGAAACTGTTTT
>JAVFBZ010162364.1:80556-100641 GCA_032466195.1 Katharina tunicata
GAAACTGTTTTCAGTGTATGAGGGAAACTGTTTTCAGTGTATGAGGGAAACTGTTTTTCAAATTTATTAGTGTAGCTGTTTTTCAGAGTATGCATGTCACACTAAAAGATCAGAGTGAGTAAAATTATTGTAATTTACTGCACTTGTGTAACACGATATAACAATAAAATAAGAGATGTATCTATGATCTATTTCTGTAGAACCATAACCAGCGGTGTATCACTTTCTTACAAATAGAGTCCTACTACAATTTATGGGGACATCTCTCGTCAAAGGAACAATAAATCCAAAGAATGAGTTAAAGCAATAATGTAGTTTTAGAACTAGCCGTCCATATTTCTTTTCAAAGTCATTGGTTTTGATTCGGTTGGGATTTTCAGCTCTCGTTTGGGATTTGGGCGAGGGCTATCAGTGAGATGCAAACTTTGGTAAAGCGCATCAATGTCAGACAATGGCTGAACCTAAACCAGGTGATGGTCAAATGAACTTCAGGCGGAAACAATAAAGATGTCCTCTTGTTGATTGCATTTCCGACTAACTAGATGTGAGAGAAGTGGATCCTAACACTATAACCATCAGCCATTGAGACCTAGCGAGAAGAAGCCTAGACACAGAGGAAAAATCTTGGAATATAAGACCGAGAATAGACAATAAACATAATCTCAGCACAACTACGCTATATATTGATCAGACGACACTGCTAGAGGTAGATAAAAGTGGACTCTAAAACATAACACTACCAAGATAATATAGTGGACAGACAAGCCACTTATATACCTATTTCTGTCTAGCAAAACCCAGTAGTTCTAGAGCGGTTTCTAGTAATATTTAGCCCGACAATTTATTTATAACAATATAACTCACATGTACGGAGATTCTCTGTTTTAAACAAAACTAACAATCTTATACAATTAATATTTATAGTAATTAAAAGATTTAACTTAGTAATTAATTGTTTGTGTCACTGCAAATCAAAACTTTACATAATACTAGTAAATTTTGGCTAAGCTCACATTTTTAGAAATTCTAATTCTTACTTTACCCTAAATCTTCAACAAATTCTACCTCTAAGGGCGCAAACTTTAAGTAATTTATTGAAATGTTTAAGTGTGAATTTGAAACTAAAACTTACATTTTCTGGTAATTTAAAGCCTGAACTTCATAAAATTTCAAAATTGTATATCTACACTTCTTACTCTTTGCATAAAATGAAGTTTTGTAAGTTTTAAAGGGGGTCAAATTTGTTGAACATTTAGGCTAAATGTTTTAAATATATCTTTCCAGTTCTCAAGACACCGACTTGAGTAGCCATTTTAACTAAGCAAAAATAGGTATAAATCATCAAACCCTATTTTACTAAAAAATCTGAAAATTGAACCATCTTTTACAAAAAAAAAATCATGTAATTGAACCGTATTTTACTAAAAAATTGTAAAACGTAACCCTATTTTACCAAAATATAACATTGAACCATATTTTATTTAAAAAATCATAAAATTAAACGCCATTTTTCTCAATCAGACAAAAAAGTTTGAAGGTTGCACATTTCACTTCTCACTGTTATCCATAAAGGCCTATAGACTAAGCACTTTAGCAGAAATGTGCTTCTATTTTGATAAATTTTTAGAACTGCTCCTAGAATGGTTCTAATTGGAAAAAAACGATTCCCATATTTGCTGAAATGTTGAGGATATATTACACTTTATTGCAGTTCACTGGACACCAAGACGAAACACACTACTTAAAAGACAGGTGAAGCTGGGAAGATGTATTGATCACTCATTTCAGCTATCTTAGGCTTTATTTGATATAGTCATATCTCACATGACAAAATTGATCAGGTAAAATTAAGATAAAGCCAGGAAACACTGTATCAAACTTCAAAGGGGAAGTTTAAAGTAAAGATATAATAACAAATCATTCACCGTTAAGTACTTACATAATAACAGATGTTATACAGATGATTGATTCTCACCTGAACTGCAAAGCTACGTTTCCATGAGGTACGGACACTGATGCGGATGTGGAAAATTTTGTTTTGTGAAATGTTACAAAAAATGTGTTATGTAGATAGAACTGCTAATTTTGTCAATTCAATTTCCAGTTAAGAAGCAAGAAAAAAAACAACCTTCATTTGTTCATGTTTAATTCGAGTCTCTTGTTATACTATAAAGTTACTAAAATTTCTGAGTTTCTACACAAAAAAAGTTGTAAAAAAAAACAACAGGTATTTAATTTATCTTGTTAAAACAGATTTAGTTCAGAAGTGTATACTGCAAATTAAGGTTTTTAGTAAGGTTATTTCTCTTGTATGACCTGGTGCCAGCCCAATGAGCGAAGGAAACCACCCTAAAGTCACTGGTAACAGACAAGGGTGCCATAGGACTCCACAGACAAATCAGCTTCCTGACACCCCGCAGCTCAAAGAGCACCAGGGCACAAGAAGCCCTGGCCAGCCACTGGCTTCTGCAGGTGAAAGCCGTTGCTAACAGGCTCCTTAATCAGATGTGAAGCTACATGTGCAAAACAAAATGTATTGACCTTCAGAAAAAGGTAATGGACATTTGTTAGCCAGCACACTGAAGCTGTTAATAAAGCATCCTTTTATAGTGAAAATTGTCTTCTGTTGCAATTTAAAAAGTGTAATTCTTGATTTGACATGTTTTGACTTTGACAAAAACAGTTTTCAATAAAGTTGAACAAGTTGTTGCCTAGGGGTTTACACTGTGATTTATTGTGTTTTTGGATTGGAAATTGAATTCTTGTCCTCTCCAGTTGTATTAATACAGATACTTAAAATCAAGTTGAAGATGTTGTAGTGGTAATTCCAGGGGAAGCAAACCAGAAAGGGATTGTCCTGGGATTTCTCAGATAGCATGGTTCTTGGATACGCTTCAGGTGCTCCGAGGGGTTACCAAGCAGGGCCTGCTTCTCTTTTGGGTATGTCGACTAGAATCAATGTACTACCTCAAGGGAAATAAGAAACCAATTTGGGATCCTCTACAGCTTATTAAAGCTTGGATAGCAATTCAATTAACTAGAGTCTGAATATAGATTTTTCTTACTGACTCTCTATTCCTGGGCTTCCTTGGGAATTTCAGAACATACATTAAGTCAGTGTGTTAAAATAACTATTAAACAGTATAAACTGTGGTGCAGATGTTTGATGGGTACTGCCACCCAAAAACACTTTTCTCCCCAAACCCACAGTTAGATATCAAATTGGCTTTATGGATGTATCACAGTAAAGAGATTTTCCACCCACTTATATCTACAGGATATTAGATCAATCAGGGTGAAAACCCACATCGCCCCCCACAACACATGCAAGTGATTAGTACAGCCCATTAAGGCCCAGCCAGGCTTGACTATAAACTGTTTACACCAGCCAATTACACATAAGCTGGCTGAGTCAATAGGTCAATACAACAACAACACTGGCTTATTTCTCCTCAAGCCTTTTTCCCTGGAGGTCTAAGTAAACCAAGTGAATCTAATCAGACAGAAACTCCTACCAGACTTTACCATTTGAATGGCAAACAGGTTTCATTGGATTAGGTAAAGCAAAAAGCGTTCATTGTGAATACACAATTACATGAGGTGCATCCAATCTATTAACAAGTCTAGAATTAACCAAATCAACACAGCCATACCTGGATTTACTCAAATACCTGTCTATTTATATTCACAGTAATACCATTTCTAACAGAAAATAATAATTATCAATAATTTTTGTTTAAAAAAAATCACACAAAACTGCACGGTTTAAAAAAAGTCTTTCTACAACTCTTTACACACATAGTTCTGCACAAATTCATGTTGCATAAATTTTCTTACATTTCACTTCAAGAAATAAGGAGTGTTTTCATGATTTTATGGCTGCAATACATTGTCCTTCTTTTAGGTTAATGTTTTATAAGAACCCCATTAAGCCTGGCCATTTCTTTGAGGCAGATCATCTCGGCCTATCAGGTTTCTAGGCTCTGTCAGTTTTCTCTAATGAATACAGATCTACTGCCTTCTTTCTGCACAATTTATTTCTCAAAGGAGAACAAGATGCCTTCTATTATGTATACACTCTGAACAATTCTATTATCTTCTTCAAGTTCAGAGGAAAGAAACGGTAATATATATGTGTGTCTTCCAGGATATATTCCTTGTTTCTATGTCTATCGGAAAGACTTTCCTTAAATTATTGAGCATAACAGAACCAGTCATAATAAATTCCCCAGAGACTAGGAGAAAGCGAAAATAAAACTGACATATCACCCGCCCCCCAAACCCTCCTTAACAAAAAAAACTTTAACGTCAGAAACAAAACATTATCCAGCTCCCCATCCCACCCCCACCCCAACAAAAAAAGTATTGTGAGTTGTGTAGAACAGCATGGAAACTATTTTCAAAAGTACAAAGCATGCCCTAATAAATTCCAGGATCTATTAAATTTACCTATTCTAAAATTGTCTATTTTCAAATAATGTCTCCTCTAATAAAAGCAGCCAAAAAGAACATTGACTTTGTACAAAAAGTACATTGACCTTGATGTTCAATGCTCAATGGTATGGATTGAAATGCTGGTCAATTGATTTTGGTTCATTGTTGAGTCATTCTATCTGTTACTGTGGTGGTATAGGTTGAGAGGCATTACGCATACTTGCAGCCATAATTTCTAAATGTCGCCACAACTCTACAGTGATGGATTTCTAATCATTCTAATTGTTGCTGTATTAATTTTGAAGGGAGATTGTAATATGGTCAACATCCCTTTAACCAACATCTTTACAGTGGGTCCAATCTAATCCACATCACATGCAACACTCCATCCTATGATCCACATAAATTATCTACATTTTATTAATATGCAAGGTGACACTCTTGTACATATACATGTACTTCCTAACTAAAGCCATTTTATTTTATTTTTAAATATCAATTCCAGATGACTTATAGGTATTACATATTTTCTGGTATACTACAATAAAATACGGTGAGTTTGCCCTGTGTTGTACGTTTAAAAAGACATCATGAGCACACAGATATGCTTTATCTAATAATTTTAATGACTGTCAGACGGTTGGTTGCCATTAGAAACCAGGTAAAGTTCGTTAACAGCCCATGTTTCTATTAAGCTTAATGTGCCGAGTTCGATACAGATTTAATGACTGGCAGTTCTGTTTTTAAGAGATAGTAAAATTAATTAGGAACAAAACTGAAAATTTGATTGGTTATTAACCAGTAATCTCGGACAGACTTAATGATCAGTCGAAGGATTTCAGCTTTTATCAAACAGCGATGCAATAAATAAGGAAGGAAGTTAGAAAAATAAATAACTTGTAAAATTACAGTTAGGTCTGCCATTGTCTAAACACGTATGTTGTTGTTGGAGTGGTACAAAGATCAGAACAATTTTCATTTATGTAATTTCACAATGGAACGCAATAAAGCTTGGATTTTCCCTCAGAGTTTTCTAATCCTTGATGTATTAAACCCCATGGGGCATTAAAATAGAATCAATTCGGCAATTATTGACAATTAATTGATTAAATATTCCTGGCGTGCCCATAAATATCTCATTTCCGTCATATATCGAGTCATTTGAACGAAGCTAGCGAAACTCTTTTACAGCTGTTTCAGAGTGTGGTTGCCTTGATAGAGTTTGGCTTGTCAGCTATTGATCAACTTAGTGTTTCATTTCCATGCTAACTGCTTCAAAGCCTCTCACTGATTCAACCATTCAACTAACAAAGAGATCTCTAAAGGTGACTCCACCCCCAAAACATCAAATTTACATTATCCACCGGCAACCCTGTATCACACCCTATGCTTTACACTCTAACAGATTTCTTTTGTTGACGCCATTTGCGAAATAGTGCTGCATTTTTATCTCGCGTTTCTGATGAGCGGAACAGGATCAGTAATTTCCTGTCTGTGATATCCATTTATCGCCCTTTTTGTCTCGTAACTATTTCACTACCCTTCAAACTGAATGGCTGGACAGGTCTTTAAATCCCATATCAAAGTTGATAGTGTAAACCTAGTTTTGAATAATTAGTTAAACGCTGCAGGATTATTTCTTAGATTCAATTATGGTCAACTTCCTTAATACATGTCGGCCAGTTTCTCCAACAAAACTTTTTCTTTTCTATAGAAGATATTTTCACGAATGTCATAACAAAACAAAATACAACACTAACGAACAATTAATTAATGACAAGATAAAAATATATAAATAAATAATAAAATCTGTCCTTTTTGGATTTCAATTTTTTTTTCTATTTTCTTGGTGTACTTCAGAAAGCATTTGTACAACAATGGACCCCTATTTGATGTGCGAGAAAATAATTGACTTGGCTGCTAATGAAAACACATTTCACAAACATTATGAAATTACCAGAATGAATCATGATAATCTGTAATGATAACTAATTACAAAACTGACATTTGGAATTTGGTGGTAAGCGCTTAACAACAAAAAAAATTATCTGATAATGTACTAATTAATGAAATCAAATGTCATATTTATCATAAAAAAGAAAGCATCCTATCAGAGAAACTTAAATGTCAAATGCAACACACTTTTAATCAGCTTGTTCTCTTCCAAAGATAGGAATAATTTGTTAAAAGCAGAAAAAACAGTTTTCATTAATTTCAGAAGGTGCAATACATGTAAGACCAGTTTACCGACAAAACTTTCTGAGAAAAATGGAACCTAGAACAGATCTAAAAGTGTTTCTTTCTTTGTTTGATTGGGGTTTTATGCCATACCTAAGGTTATATCACTCATATGTCGACAAAGGAAACCACCCTAAATGACACTGGTAACTCAAAAGACACCTCGATACATGTACAGGACAAAATACAGGACAAAACAACAAATTGGCTTCCTGAGGCCACTTATCTCAGGGAGCATCAGGACACACAGGACGCCCTGAAGTTCTTCATGAAACTTATGGATAAAAGAACTGATTAAAGGGGAGATAATCACTGTCAAGTTGGGTGGGTTGGGATGGGGATGGAGAGGGGAGATGGGGAGGGAGAGGGGGGATGGTTGCAGGGTCAAGTTATAGAAGTTTGAAAGAGAAGAAAGTGACTTTTCAATTAGGGATGACAGTTGCCAAGTGTCCCCCTTGGGAGTTCAGGTACAGATTTGTGTGCCCATTTTCTTTGTATAAAGTAGCCAGTGAAGTTTGTCAGCCTGGCAGGAGGGAGACGGTTAGTTTTATAGCCTGAAGCCATTACTGTGATATGTCTGGACAGAAGAGGGAGACGTCCACTGTCCATTAATATATACAACAGTGCATTAGCAACTTATAATTAATTCATGCCAACACGACCATGCCAAGGCTTTAAATCAGTGAGAAAAAAATACAGGGGACAAAAACATCACATGCATGCTCTCTCCGGCCACTTAATCACATCATGTGCATAATCCCTTTGTCAGGGTGGCTGTCAATCAAGTCAACTCTAGACATATACAGGAGACTTACTGCCCAGAACTACCTCCTCAAGCCATTAACGTGATCACATGTGACATTGACGAACACTTCACAAGGGCAGGTCAATAGATATCAAATATTGCCCAGATATTCATGTTTGCGCATTAAATAATTAAATTAACTAACAAGAATACACTTTAACAATGCTTTTAACTATGTTCACCAATCACATAAAGTAACTCAGGTGACATCTCAAATCCCAAGATAATTGTATAAAATTATATTCTTGTATCAAAAAGGGGTTAGCCAAACATGTCCCTTTATAATGACATCCTGTTTACAACTGTCTTTTCCTACACTAAATAATAAACAGACTATTTTAACAATGAACATCAGCGTTGCCACACAAAGAAATATTTTATCTAAAAATAGCATGTCTTAAAATGCACAAATATCAGGTTGTTTCTTTTGCAAAACAGGTTGTATTTTAAACGAATACATAAACTCCATTGGCTGTGATGACCTCATTACACATGATGTACCATACAATAAAAGTTAACAATAATATGTCTCAAACCAAGAATAAATTTTTGCAACAGTTTATGAGGCTTACATGTATATGCGAGGACATGGTCTAAAAACAAGGCTACAAAATTATACCAGTATGAATTATACAGTTATAACCAGTTAAAAAGGAAAAAGTTTATTATATAGTCTGTACTCGGGTTTGACAAGAAAGCTATACATTTAAGGTTTATTATTTTCTCCACTTTTCATCACAGCTATTCCGACTGCAAAATGTCAGTATTATGTCAACAAGGTCACGTTAAGAGGCCCTTTTACCCATTATCAAGGTCACTGGATGATAACCCTAAAGATATTTCCCAACATAATTACATTAAATTTGCTTTTAACCAACTTATGTTGACAGAGCAAGCACTGGTAATGAAACTGTATGTAAAAATAACACAGCCAGCTAATTTAACATTCAAGTGGATGTAGGGTGTTTGTCTGGAATGACTTGGGTCACCATGCTCTTAATTACCATGAAAAGAACATGACTGAGCAACTGTTAGAAATACATACACTGTCAGTATTTTCATTTTTCTGGGATAACAGATTCTAGTTCAGGCTGAGGCCCTTGAGGGAATCGAACCCACGACCCTCAGAGGCAGGGACCGAATCGCCAGCAGTAAACGATCACTTTCTAAAAGACACAAAAATATTTCAATACATACACTGTGTTTTAGTGCACTACCAGTGGTACTTCATGTAACAAGACCCCAATATGAACAAAATAGCAAAATCTAAAGGTTTTTATGAGCACTAGAATCGTCTTATGAGAACTAAAAAAATATATAGAAATGGCAAAATTTTAAGGTTTTCATGATGAAACCATCTAATATAAACTAATTGACCACTTGTTTATTAACCTGTCGACACCAGCCCAATCGGTGAAGGAAACGACGCTGGCAACATGCAAGATAGGACAAAACACTTACATAACAAAACAGGACACCACAACCTATCGGCATCCTGTGCCCCATAGCTCAGAGAGCACCAGGGCACAGGAGGCTCCCACTCAACCATCCACCGAAGATTATGAGTGATATAACCTTGAGTGAGGTATAAAACATTAATCAAACACAGCTTAATTTTGCTAATATACTATCTAAGTTAACCACATTCTCTTTCTTCTGCTAGCCTGAGGCTCCATTCTACATGATTTATCACATCTATACCAACAATACAAGATCTATGATCAATTTACCATAAAAACATTTTTCCTAAAAATCCGTGCCAAAAAAAAGAATTCATGATATTAACTTTTTTTATAGAAATATATTATGCAGCTGTTAAACTCTATCATCATACTGTCAACAAAACCTAGAATTCAATAAAACCCTGCAAGTACCAATCTAAACATGTTTTTCTTGAAAAGTTTTGATGCGATTCGTTATTTAGTTGAACTATTAGGTAATTTCCACTACCATATAGCTTCATGTTAACCCAGAGCTGGTCTAGACACACTTGACACAACATATCAATATAGAGACAGTTCACAGGCAACTCCATCAATGTTTTAAACACTGATTTGTCCAAGCCATCAATCAAAGGGTGGACACTGTTAGTCAATGGTCAAATGATCAACTCTAATATTTCAAACGCTGAAGGGACACTTCATAGTGAATTTCAAAGAATACACATATAAGTTGATTTTCACCTAAAGCATAGCCTCATTTCTCAACTGCTGGATCTATCTATCCAGCAAAATTCAAATGACAAAGGAGGTACTCCTAAGAAAAGATGTTATTAATGGTTAACTGGTTTTAGAGGGTTTAAAGTCTCTTACAAATCTCAAGTAATGTAAGAGTTCAAACCGGAAGTGCTGAGAGTGCAACAATTTGCACAGCCTGAGTGTCACTTCCAGCCACAAGTTTCTAAGCTGAAACTTGACACAAACTGTTTGTCTAAAACTGAGCCTGTGGTCAAAGATGTGATTTGCATGTAACTTCAACCCTTTGAGCTGCACTATATTTACATGAGAGGAAGCCTAGGTTTAAGTGTGTAGACTGAGGTAGGAAAAGGGTTAACCCTGGTCAGCCACAACACACTTATACAACACAATCAGGGTCTTATGGCTTCAGTTCCTGTTTATCAGTGGGATACAGCTGGGACAGGGGCTCAAGTCCACTCAAACACTAAATACTGGAGACAGACTGGAAATTAGCCAGCCTGATAACAACTTGAGCCCAGCCACTGTGCACTCCGTGACCTTTACGCCACATATCTACTAGTGCCATAACAATGACAGAATGGTGAAGGTGATTTCCTCCAGCCCTGAAACTATGTACCTGAAATAGTAATCTAATCAAACCACAGCTAACAGACATGGGGGAAAAGTGGGAAATCCTGACTTCAGATCAGTCTTTTGAAGGTCGAGCAAATCTCACTTGACAAGTCAGCATTTCAGTTAGTGTCTGGCAAGATGCTATAAGGGACAATTTATACAAAATCTCAATTCCTTTATATCCCAATTTTTTGCATCATCACTGTCAAGTATATAGTAAAGTATATTCATAAAAGCGTCCTTTTGAAAACATTATTTTTGACATATTTTACATAAGTACCGGTTCATAGATGATCAGAAAGACATTACCAGAAACAATGTTTTGCCTAAACTGACAAAATGTGTTTTGATAAGAGCCTTTGAGATTCCAAAGAGCCAAGAGAAATGGAGATATTGGTATGTATTATACATTATTTCTGACATATTCACTGGTACATCGATGATCAGAAGGACATAACCATCTGGGAATCGCATGACAATGTTGCAGTTGGAGAGATTCATGATTTTTATAGTTGTTTATTATCATGCTTTTATACTTCCATAAATTGCAAACAGGTGACACTGATTTTTGGTTGAAATTATAGGTGATTTACAGTAATTGCAGAGAAGAGACTCGTAAGTTCAAAACATTTCTTTCAGTAATAAACAAGCAGTGGCCCCAGCTTCACACATCTTTACATCCCCAGTTTAAGAGTAAAGAAAAGAACTCATAAAAATACCACCAACTCGCATCACTAGATTCCCCCTAGCTAGCCATTTTGTTTTTATTTCCTCTTTTTTATCCTTTCGTTGCTTCCTGTCATTGCCTCTGGGGGGAATTTGTACACAGCGTTAGTTTAACTACAGACAAACTGTTAGGCTTCGTGCCAAATAACCGTCTTTTTCCACAGGCTGTATGTACGCGTACTCCACAACGTGTGTGTGTCCAAGTGCCAGCGAGTCAAACCTCTTAACTTATTGCTACAGTGGTGAGGTTTAAAATCTCACAAGCGTACTTTATTACGTGAAGGTAGAATGCTCACACACCTTATTTCACCAGAGTAAAGCCCACAGAGTTTACTTAGAGTAAGCTATAGAACATGCGTTTCCTGCCACGGTATTTACAACATCTGACACCTAACAACTATGTGGCTACAAATTAAAACTGTAACAGGCATGAAAAAAGAAAACTAATTTCAGAAATTTTACTTTGAAAAATGGCTTTTATTATGTCAGACATAAAATCTGTTTTGAAAGAAAAGCTCATTGTTTTCTCTTGTATTGGCTTTATGTAATTTGTCTTAGAATTACAGAACACTTTTCCAAATAGAAGACTAGCCAACTTTGGATACAATGTCAACATTAATCAGAGATCAAACGTATTTAAAACTACCTACAATAAACTATCCCTTGTTGACTGAGGCTTGCCACAGTTAATCTAAAATGTCTCTATTCAAAATGCTCCACTGGGGACCCTACAAGGTCCAATATAACAAGGAAAGTTTATAGGAAGAGCTACCATTAGGGCTAACATGGCTGCTCTAAAAAATGCTGAAGTTTGATTGTGGCGGAGCTCTGCTTATTTTAGATCAATCAAAATTGAATTTATACAACAGACCCTTTTCCGACTATCACGTTTCTGCTGGTGAAATGTGCTGCTTAGTTCCTTTGTGGAAAAAAGTGCATAAAAAAAATAATTCTGATTTTTTAGTATCAAAAATTGTATGTGGAGAGCAATTGGTAGTGAAATGTCATAGAATTGTTTGGACAGGTTCTGAAAGCTGTCAGAGATGTAGGATTTGGTGAAGCAGGCCTATTCGTTTCCTCTGCCCTCCTCAATCAACGTTACGAGAATTGTGTTAGGCTTCAAAAGGGAGCTGCATGCATGCCCACTGTCAATCAGACACAGTATCGCCACTACGTGCTCAGCAGAAAAGTAATCCCTCTTTATGAATTTTGAGTGCTGCAATCTTCCAAAGACCTGTTCCCTACCACGAAGATCTCCTCTTGTGGAAATGTATCACTTGCACTCTTATCCTATTAATCCTGTAAACACTTCTTCAAAAGAGCGACAGTGAAAACAGAAATGGAGAGAATGTCACCAACTGAATAAGTCAAAAGCGTGTAATTGATATATATATAATTTTTTTTTCTTTTTGCCCCCAAAAATAGGCTTGCGCTACTCATATACTCCTTATTTCTGCTACTCACAGAACACAAATATAAATTATTGATTTATTGGCGTTTAACACATTTTCATTGGTGATTTACTCAGATGATGTCGGTGTATTAAAACAGTAGCCAGCGACACTTACTCGACCAAATAATGAGAAGTCTCTTTAAGAGTAAGATCTTTAAGCACAAAGTATGAAACCATGAATGAAGGCTTGATACCTTCTCCAGTTGCTAATAGACAGAGAGCTTGTTAAATTAATAATCTGCTAGTCATTTCCAAATTCAAGTTGCAACAGACATGTCACATACCTTGAATAAATATGCATTAAAACAAATTTTGTTAAAAACGATGCAGAAACAGTACTTGTACCAGAATATTGCTTGGTTAGGAAATGCATACAGACCTGACGGAATATTGTTTTTACCAAAATAACAAATACAGTAATCTATAAAGTGAAGTTTCACACTATCACTAAGCTCACACTAATCATGAAAGACAACACAACAGATCACTCCTTAGTTTCATTAACAAATGGGGTAGAGCATGATTAGTATTCTCAGTTAAGTATACAATTTGTAAATTGACAATTGTTTCTGTAATTTGCCTGTGTCTTAGGTTTAATCGTGTAAACAGACAGTATACTGAGAGAACTAATCCAGAGACTGATTGTCATTAAAAGATACTATTGATGAGTCTCATGTCCAGTATACCAGTCAGCTTCATTCATTTCTCATTTGTAGCGTTTGACTGATAGCCAGCCGATGCCAGTAAGTATTGTGGTGGAGAAAGTAATTCCAGGGATTCCCATTCTAGTGGGGATATAGTTACCTCAGTCATAGCAAACTCATTCAGATTCCACAACAGTAAGACATCTATACTGAATTTAACAGTCAATTGCTTGCGGAAATGTGATCTCTGATGGCCACTGTGGAGCCAGCAAGCGCCGCTCTGAGCAGCCAGTGGTGGTACATGAATTATTTACCTGGACTAGCTTTCCAGACAGATTACCAACGGCCATTTGCATTGTCTACATCAGCAGAAGGGCCAATGAAACCCTACCCTGCTTGGGTACACAAGACCACAGCAATCACAGGTCATGCGAAGAGAACCGTCTCTTCTGAATCAGTCTTCATGCCACACACTGATGTGTATAAACACTGTAAGGTAAACCCTCAAATATTCTAGAGAATCAGATTCCAACTTATTTACTGTACAGTTCAAGAAATTAATTCATCTCAAGCTATTGAAATCACTTAACTCAATTATAAGTTTTATAATTATTTTGATTACACAAACATTGATGGATGACTAATATTTTCTGGAGGCAATTAGTAAGTCTTAATAGTTTAACAAACTTATAAATTATCTATTATATGTAAGCTTTATTTAATGATAATCATGATGTACAAAACTCGGTCAACAGATTGTTGATTTTCCATGGAGGGGCCTTCCATTCAAACATTCAATCTGATATGCCATAACCTAACATAATAACAATTACCTATGCATATTCACACAGAGAAAAGACGAAACTATGCAAACGATATGTCAAAAATAAAAAAATATTTCACAGAAAAAAAAAAAATCCTTTTTATTGGATAAGAGCGGATATTTAAGTTATACATTATTTGACAACAACGTTTTTTGGCTAATTGATAATGCAGATGTATTCCTAACAGTCTGTTGCCTCAGTGTTAAGGCAAGAGCTACTCTTGATAGCATGAACAAGAAACAAGATATTTGCAGTTTCTCAGTCAAAGATGGTTGCGTACTCACTAATCAACACATTTCTTTTCCCTATCTGGATCAGTTGTGTTAAGAGTCTGCTCTGAAACATGATTGTTAAGTTTCAGTGCTTTCCTGTACTTGAGATTAATGGTGAAGCTGGGAGGAACATATGGACTGTCAGATGTCAGGAGACAAACCTTCTGATAACAGATAAGACCATTTACAAATACATAAACTACATCAGTAAGCAAAGATAGAGTTTTATTTGTAGACATTTAGATAGGAGACAAAATTAAGGTGATTTCTATCCACTTTATAATCAACAAGTCCAGGACCTTTGGGAGGCACACTGAGTTTCCTGTTTATAATATCGAGAGTAATTCACTTTCTGTATTTACCCATACACAGTGGCTTCTCTGGAACTGAACTCTGGCCACCACTGCGAGGCCCCTTGATTAAAATCCTGGCTCCCTATTCAATCTCACAAGAATAGCTTCAGCAACCAACAAAATGTTAAGTAATATCTTAGAGTTGTAATACATGGTGTTTGATTGGTTTCTGAGTCTGTTCTGACCAGCTGGCCCAGAGATCACATCCCACATTCAGACCTTCGTGTTCAGATCTGTTCAGCAGGGAAGGATTACGCCTACATACACATAGGTATGGCCACAAATAAGCTCAGGTCAACAGAGTTTACCTGAAAACATTTCCCCAAAAGGTCAGTTTCAAAGCCTGGGTGGTGTAGATATTTACCTTAGAGACGGATAGGCATTTGGCACTAATGACTGGCAGCATTAAAGAAAGGCATGTCTAAAGACATAACCTTTAATCTGGTATTCCACATGTCTGAATAGCGATGAAAAACAGGAGTTCGCAATATGGCCAGAAAACCAGATTGTTGGCATAAAAAATTGGCAACATACGACATCATGAGATCTGATATGTGTAAAAGTGAAGATTTTATTTCTGACAGATTTTTTTAAATCTGAAGCAGACTTATTTAATGAAATTTTCGGTTGATAACGGATTCTTCTCATTTGTAATACTTTTAAAATAACCCTTTGTTTGGAAACAATTCTTTAAATGTATTGTCAAGAAACCTTGAATGGCAGAAGACATGCTTTTTATTGAGCGACAAAACAATCACAGCATGTATCTCTCAAGTTGATATGGGTTATAAGAATGGGATAGGGGGCATGTTGGACAGGGATAGGTGAAGGAGGGCACTTTGAATACCTCACCCTCATTATTACTGACAAGTACTGATAGAAAGGTTTGCATGCTGTGACAGACAATAGTCAATCTGTAAAGTGACAGGACAATGGACTGACATGGCATCAAATCTGACTCTTCATAATAAGACCAAGACACAACATTCTTGACAAGTCTCTTTTGTAAATGGAAATTCTATTCATAAAATAATGTGAATCACACTGCAATAAATGCTTGAAGTTCAAGACAACATCAAGTGTGGAGGTCGTTGGCACTGAACACTGTAACCGAATCACAAATAAACAATCACTTAAAAGACAACCCTGGTGAACAATGTGGCAAATTAAAGATTTGAAGATTCCTATTTCATGGGTTAAGAAACCTGGACAACAGCTTCAGAATTATGTTATTAAATTGTTTGTTCTATTTTCTGTCAAATTCTAAAAATTAACCGTTTTCTTAAAGGCAAAAGTAGTTAAACAGGGGAAAAAGCAATTGTAGTTAAACCAGAGGAAAACCAATCAAATTTAACTTTAATTATTCAATGAAACTAAATGATACAACATATATAACATGAATTTTTAATTTGATACAGTTATAGGAATATTAGAAGTTGGGTGGCCTAAGACTCCAGTCTTAAACTACTGAGATAGGCAGAACTGTGAGGTCTGAGTCATACTCTTCTGCCATGAAGATCTGTTCTGGAATGAGGGTGACATTCCAGGAGAAAGGCATTTAAACATTCAAACTATAAATCCAACATTCAAAACCTCTGTCTGCACTAAAAAATTTGCAGAATTATGTCGGGAAAAAAATTATCAAATAAGAAATGACTGATATAAAACTGAAAACACGAAAGGGAAGTTTTTTATTCATTTTTTCTCTATAATTCCATCTCCTTTTTATCTCTCTACTACGACGTTAACTTTTTTATGGTGCATGTGTCAGCTTTGGTGCTGATGAGCTTTATGGAGACAATGATGAACTTCGAAGCTCTCAAAGGCTGTGTTATTAATGACATTAAGCGTGCAGGATTCTCTCGGGGCACTAACGACCCTTCCAGTAACATACTGGTAAATTATCACCGGATAATGAGACCACAACTTTATCACGTAGTAAGAATTTCTTGTGCATACAAATTCAGAAAACAAATTTGAGAGAAATCTTCCACAAAATTGTCAACATGTACTCAATTTTGTCAACTCAATTTGAGACCAAAGAAAACCTTCAAGGATATTGCCATAAACAAGTGAAATCAATCATGGACAACCTGTTAAAGTTGAACTAAAATCCTCTTTTATTTCAGAATATATTTTTTTACAGATTATTAAACTCCATAGATTGTAACAAAATGAGATCCTCAATATGGCCAAAACAAAGAACTAAGCACAAGGTATAGGCCATTACAGAGTTGAAACTGATTTGTCAAATGTACAGATTTTTATTAAACAATCAACCAAAGCGTTACCAGCAAATCAACATGGGTTGAATTAAATATTGATGAAGTGTTAAAAATGTTTGCTTTGTGTTTAAGCAAGGTGGAGGTGGGGGGTACAATCCACGTTTTAAAAACAACTAAAGTCAACATCTCTATTAGTGCGGTGTTTATTTTCACCTAGCCACCTGGCAACCAGTGGATTTAAGTCAAGACTGAATCTTAGCCTATTAGAAATTCATGCCAATAAAGTTACTCTTAATCATGCACTGTGACCAAGTCGACCGCTCAATCATGTTCAAGTATACTTTGGTTTGACATTCGTAAACATTTTAGACACTTTTTAAACAAATGATATAATGAATGGCACTCAATGGCAGGGTGTATAAAATATTAGAGCTTGTCTTTATTCATCATAAGCTGTTGCTTATTTCCAAACTGTTGTTATACTGCCAAGACTTTCTATACAAGTATAGAAAAAGTCTTGAAATAACTGAGTAATCTCAGTTTATTTTAAGGACGTGGTAATATTTCAATATAATATTTCCAGAAAATGTTAATTCTGTCTGACCTTGAAGCATGAACTTGACAATTCAGATTTAACATTTCTGGATTATAAAGAAGGATTTGACATACAGCCACTCCACATTGAGTTCCAAAGCATGTCTAATCCACATCTCTTATAACTATGGGAGAAATATTATCTAAGTAAAAATAGGCGAATGCTTGAAGAAGGTAAAAAATTTGTGAAGATAAGAAGAAAGGATTATCCAGTATTTGAGAGTTATCCCGTATTTGAGAGTCATGGAAACGGATATGTGATGCCCTACCCTTGCCAGAGTGAAGGTAACGTGGAAGCTGGAGCGGATTAACAAAGGGTCATTTAAGGTCATTGGGAATGGACAGCCATGTTGAGAAGGAGTGATCAATGTCGTAGATAAAAGGCTTCCCTAAACTCCTGTCTTACTCATTTACCTTGTCACACATAACTTATCCAGCTAGTTCCAGGTAAGACACTGGTCCCAATACAAACTAACAAAGTCCCTTCCTAACCCGCTTAATCCAGAAAAATCTGTATAGGAAGCCTCTCTAATGGAATACATCATTGTCTTGCACTTTTTTTCCTCACCGTCTTATTGCAACAGTTAGTTGGGAGAATCCTGAAACTGTCCTGTCTGAGATTGACAGCAAACGGTTCCTTCAAATAACACACATTCTTCATCAAAAGGGCCATTACTAGAAGGAAACGTTAGCAAATCTTGGAACAACAATGACGCAAGGTTGGCACCCTTTTTTTTAGCCTTGAAAAAGCTGTTTGCAGAAAGACAAACAAACATAATGGTCTATCAAACAGCTTCACATAGAATTGTGGAAAAAATCTTCTGAAAACAGAACTCCAAAGGGGAATCCTAAATAAACGACCCCGCGCTCCATTCATGGAATGTATGTTTTTATAGCTGTGACTTGGCGCCACAGAAACAATAAAATGTCTCTTGAGCAGAGAATTCTATCGCAACTCACAACAACAAGCTGACTTTTGTGTGAGATGACTATTTGCTAAACATGAAGTTGATGGATTGTTCCGAAGCTTACAGAAAGTTACCATCTCATTTATCATTCTGCGACTTTGTGTTTGTTCAAACTGTCCAATTGATCAATAAGGCCATGGTGGTTTTAGTTTTAGCAGATTTTTTACACTTACAAGCAGGCAGAGATAGCAGGACTAACTGGTGGTTTGAGGTGTCTTGTCAGTAAGTAAACACTGGCAGTGCAGAGTTGGGAAGATCAGAAAGCCTAAACTCTTCACACCTTGTAAGAAAACAAAAACCTGGCACCAGAGTCTGGCTTTACTCATTTACATTGGAAGGTAAATATTATTACATCTGCCTGCAGGCAACTTGACTAACTAGAATTGATCATGATGGGAGAGGGGTGAGAATTTACATGTTCCAATGCTGCAAATCCAAGGAAATACTTTATTGGTAATACTGTTTAACTTGATATGGTGTTTATAGGTTTAATAGTGACCTAGTATTCCAGTGACTTGTTGTGGATTGATTCAAGTTCATTTCACTCATAATATGGCGTGCCAGCTCAATGGGTGAAGGATGATTTTGCCAGCAACCCGCTAACATTTAAGTGTTGAAAATGTTCATGTATTCTTGTAATACACTTCAGGGTATTTCACTTATACGATTAAAATGCATAGTGGAAAATAAAAAATAATAAAAAACAAAAAAACAAAAAAAAAACACACATCCTGGGATCTCTGTTACCACTAGGTAATTTCTCCCATATCATCTATGCTGGGTCAAAAATAAAAACGAAGCATGTTTGAGGGACCAGTTAGTGAGATGTTATTATTAATGAGGATGGACATGTTAAGTGGGTAAGCAGAATTGGAAGGTGTAAGAGATATGCTGGTTTGTAAGATAAGTCTTAAGAGCAATCAGCGAGATGACACAGGTAACAGGTGCTTCTCTCAGTTCCAGCTTTAACTGACTCAGTGTAAGCTCAACATCAGGCTAGCCATCTATTCCTACGCCCCACCATTCATATTCAGTCCAAGACTTGCAGGCCAATAATCCTCCTTTATAATTTTTTTAATGAGTTTCTTTAGTTGATTGACATTGATGCTATTTGACTCATAGGACCGTGTGAGGAAATGTTAAAGGGCAAGAAAACATATCAAACAACCCTTCCTGAATAATGTTGCGCTCAACTGTGATAGTATATGCTGCAAAAGCTTGGTTTTAAGAATTACAATATTAAGATAAAGAAATAATACATATTATAAATATGGATAGATAAAGTGATAAAGTATGTATTTAAAAAAAAAAAAAAAAAATTATTTATGAGACTGCTTCATATGAATGAGTTTTGAATGCACTGAAAGTGTGTTTCCACTATCCAGATTCTGTCCATCAACCCACATTCACAACATGTCCAAAAACTATGCCTTCCTGTGTGATCAAGATTAAGACAATCAAGAAATTTTACTTTTCCAACAAAAATATGTATTGATTGGATGAACAAAAAAAAGTATTGAAAATTTAAATTGTACCCTCAATAAAAAGATATGTCATGGTAAATAATAATGGTTATGTTATGGTAAATAATAAGGGTTATGTCATGGTAAATAATAAAGGTTATGTCATGGTAAATAATAATGGTTATGTCACGGTAAATAATAAAGGTTATGTCTTGGTAAATAATAAAGGTTATGTCACGGTAAATAATAAAGGTAATGTCACGGTAAATAATAAAG
>JAVFBZ010162364.1:100741-112915 GCA_032466195.1 Katharina tunicata
ATGTCACGGTAAATAATAAAGGTAATGTCACGGTAAATAATAAAGATAATGTCACGGTAAATAATAAGGGTAATGTTACGTCAACTACTAAAGGTTATGTCACGGTAAATAATAAGGGTTATGTCTTGGTAAATAATAAAGGTTATGTCTTGGTAAATAATAAAGGTTATGTCATGGTAAATAATAAAGGTTATGTCATGGTTAATAATAAAGGTTATGTCATGTTAAATTGTTGCATAGTGCTACATCTAGTGGTGTGTTCACAATCTCTCTGAGCGTAGAAGACATAATGAAATGCCTTGCCGCCTTGAACTTGGCTCCCTTAAATGAGTGCCGACTCAGCATTGGCACCTCTTCTAGCCCTTAATAAACAAGCCCTTTAACTCCAGTACCAGCCAGATTTAAATAAACCTTGCTTATCTCAGAGGAATGTTATGGTTCAGTGCCTTTACTCACTTAAATGCCAACACATTCAACAGGCCTCTGTTCCTTCTTACAGAAATCCAATACAAGTCTTTCATGGGCTAAATTTAAACCAGGAATTGACTGGTTAAACCTCCCACCTTCAGAAAACTCTGGCACAATCTGCCATTTAACATTCCCTCAAATACAAAGACAACCGACTGTGCCTCAGTTTCCTCAGAATCTGCACTCTAGGTATTCCTTAATTGACCCAAAGACTTTAATTGAGCAGAAATTCTACCTAGGTTGTTTGGGGTTTTGTTTTCTCTGTCAAGATACTCAAAGTGCTAATTGACAGAATGAACTTTTGTCTCTAAGCAATTTCCATTGTTAAAAATAACACTACACTGATTGTTAAAATAATGCTATTGACAGTGGTAAAGCAGTTTGACTGCCCACAGAAAGCCTCATTTAATTGGCAACGGTCACTTTCCTTAACTACAACAACCTTTATGAACAACAAAATAAGCAACCCTTTTTATTGCTTTCCACAAAAAAACTTGCGACAGTTTTAAAAAATATTCCAGGGGATAAATTTTGTTCCCACACCAGAATTATGATTTTACATTTTTGTTAACAAAACTGATGTCTTAGAGCCTATAATTCACTACTGATGATAGTGCCACTCTAATGATTTTAATCTACATTCATTTAAGTTGAGAACACTTTAACTGACAGATCTTGTGTATTAAAAGAAGTATTATGAATAATATAATAAAACAACATACTTAAAACGCCCTGCTCAGATATTTGTAAGAGCTACATGAGCAGTGGGTCATGGTGAACTGAACAGAAGTGAGGATGATAGATTGAGTGTTTGCTATGTCACGATTGCTTTACACTACAGTATGAAACATGCTTAGTTTGAAAATATCTTTCTGGAAACTGGCTTCGGGAGTGATGCTTTAAGCAGCTGTGTGTATTGGTACAATTATCCTGGGATTCCGTCGTTGCTTCATATTAGCCATTATACACCATAGAGCCAGTATTGAGCATGGAGGCTGAGAAAACTAGTCAAATCAAAAGATATTATCTGCTTCTCTCGCTAGACTGTTTGCTTGAACTATGGAAATGAAGCAAGGTTTGGTAGGTTCTTGTTTCTGATGGATGACTGTAATAATCGCTGGCTAGGGTAATTGTATTATTATAGATTCAATCAAAAATACAAGCCAAACAAGGCAGGCTTTTTTCATACTCAATCAAATGATACTCGATCTATCCAGCGTGGCATTAAGTTCTCAGGCGATCGATCTACGTTGAAACATTAAGTGGTATTACAAACAAACATGGTAAGAAACTCATCTCCCGCAACTAACACCTACCACCATTCTTACACACGCCATGTCACAACAATAGAGGGGCAATTTCCTCTTATCGGAAGGCAGTGCCGCGTAATGGTGGTAAATTTAGACCTGCTGTTCCCTATCAGGTGATCACACAGACTTGTAAAGTGTGCAGTGTAATCAAACTCGTCACGACAAACGTAGCCCGAGTGATTGAAAAGAAATACTCCAGCAATTTCGCCTCATTTATGCAGTGTGTGCAGAGCAATGGGGCCATAAGCCTTCAGAAACGATAAACACTTACAACAGAAATTCTTTAATTCACAAAATGTCAAAATAATTGCGCGCCTTATGTTTTTCTTTAAGGAAAATTACTTGAAACAAAAACAAGGAAAGAATTTAAGTTGAAAAAAGAGTCACAGTTTCTGAATGCTTTCCGAATCCCAATCAGACCAAATACCATGAGAAGCTCCCATTCATTATAATTTGGAATTTCTATGTTTAGACAACAATGTTTTCCTTAGTATATAGAGAGACCGAAAATTGAGCAAAGGATTTTGAGTTTGGTTATTTGGTAAATCTCAGCCCTTATAAACAATGCCAGCACTAACAATTGCTGATACGGCTGTTTAAGGAACTGTTTATGCCTAGTTGGCTACCCTCTAACTGAACCCAAACTATTGCAGACCTGTTGTTTACAGTGTTAAATTAGTGAACCTTACTCTTAGAAATGCTGGTCTGGGAAATACTATAGAAACAGTTGTGTGCCAAGAGACTGCAAAAACAGCACAGCTCATCGTGCCAGCATTAATGTGAAAATGTTATGTTTGTGTTTTTCTTGGCAACAGATTTCTAAAGGCAATAGACAACGGCAGTTGCAAATTATGTCGACTTTCAAATTGAGTTTGCTCATTGTAAAAAAAGTTAAAAGGGTGGATGTTTTTATTCAATCTCTCATCTTTTCTCAACTTGTGTTTCACTGGTAACCACGGAGATGAAGTTAGGCAACAATTTCTTTGACGTGTCTATGATAAGGTCTCTGCTACTTGTGAGCTTAAATATTTACGATATTTCTGTAGGGTTGTACAACGCAAAAAAAGATACATTGTATCTATTTATAGCTTCCCTAGGGGCGTTGGTGCTAAAAAGAAACTTCTGGAAATTCTTAAGCTAGTCTTGAGGCCGAAGAGTGTAAGATTCCATTATCAGATTAACATTAAACGGTTCTGTCATGTACACTCTTCAGATACATTCTCTTTTCCTCACTTCTTGTTTAATTTATTTATTTGACTGGTGTTTAACAATGCAATTGACAGTATTTTCTTAACCTGAGAACTTTGCATTTCCAGTGTTGGCTGAAAATCATCACTTTATTAGCTGGAGTCATCATTTCATATGCTGGAATCGTCATTTCATTTGCTGGAATCATCACTTCATATGCTGGAATCATCACTTCATATGCTGGAATCATCACTTCTGATGAGGAACTTCTATTTTTTTGTATTTTATCATCTTACTCTAGGGTATTTCACTTATATAACCACTCTACGTGTCCAGTGTAGAGAGGAAAACGGAGATGTAAAAAGTAAAACTTTCACGACAAACACATAAGATATTGATGACCTACAATAGCTCTACATCAAAATAGATGGAAAATAATTTGGATTTTGTGATTATTGCTTATTTGTCCGTTAATTAGTAGAATTGATGAAGATGTTATGTGTACTTGAATTGACAAAGGTTTGAAGAAAAAAACCTGGATACAACTACTTACTATTTAATGGAAAGAAGAAAAAAAAAAACAAATGAAAGCAAACTATATCCATGTTTGAACCAAACAAAGTGTTTCATTTAATTTTCAGGGAGGAGGTCCTGTTTTTTATACAGACATTGTTTACTGTGGAGACGTGATGTAGATTTGTGGATATCAATGCTCTAAGAGTGGGTTTCCTGTCTCAAACAGAGTAGGCTTCAAACAACAACAACGTTCTGAAATACATTAAGTCTGAGCGGACTCCCTTTAAACTCCCAGCTTTGAAAGTTAAACACACACTTCCGTGCCTTTTGTGGAATTGTCCACATAACTGTAGAGAGCTCTTGACCTTTACGAGTACAACGTTACTATTAAAAAAATCATCCAATACTTTTTCATTATCTCCCAAAAAATTCCTTGCATACCATTTCCAACATCTTTTCAAAATTTTATCACAGCTCTATATTTATATATGAGGTGCAAGAAATATTGCATCCATTTCAATGATTTTTACCTGCATGGATTGAGCCACATTTTTTCATTGCATTTTGAAACATCCAATTTTCTCTTAGCGTCTTTCCTATTACGTGTTCTTCTTAATGTTTCTTGTTTATATTTGCAAAGATCTTAAAAGAAAGCCCATTAGAGAAGTCAAACAAAAATATTTGCCAGGACTTTAGTTTCCAGGTTCTTATAGCTAAAAGGTGAGATTTGCAAAACTCTGAGATTTCTGGCAAACTTTGAGGTTTTCAATCCAAATACCTTGTGGATTAGTAAAAAAAAACTTGAATTTGTTCAGACTAAGCTTGAAGTTGATGCAACACAGGCTCTAGTTTTAGCGTAGAGTGAACGTTAATTGTTTGCTATCAGTTTTCTTTGCAATATTTGTGCCCACTCACCCTGACACTGAGAAGGTTTCAACAAAAGCGAGCCAATAGAGAACCATACTTCAGCCATGATGTAAAACAATAATATGTTGGACTGTCAACACGGGAGAATTTGAATTGCTTCAAGTCAACATGTACTCAGTGAAAAACATCATAGCGGCTTTAATAGATTTTTGACAAACTCTTGGCCAGCATTCGCAGCGTATTTAATGACAGATCCGTAGAACAATATCACGTAGCTTTCGTCACCGTCACATTGAACCATTTACTCAACATTCCATCAATATCTCTGGTATTCAACACTCGACTCCTGTTTAAATGGAAGACTGACTCAATCCTCTTGTCTTAACAATTCTTTCTTTTTCCAGCTGTCAAAGGGAAAACCAATCCTCAACTTTTACAAGAGAATTTGCAACTTTTTGAAGCGAAAGAAGACAATGAAAGTTGTCACAACTCAAAACAAGTTGCACTAGAGCTCATATCAATCATGGTGAAAATAAATTAACTAACTTTTGTTCAATAAAATGTGCTCAATCATGCTTTAAATTTGCAGAACCATACGGAACATCAGGCCAGCATCTTCCCGTTAGGTGTTTTAATAAATTTGAACTTTGGCGGTAAAGAAATTTCGGACTGTGAGCTGGAGGTAATTGCTATTGAGATTTATTACACAAATTCCAACGATCCCATTTTCGATTCAGCAGAGAGCGAGGGAGAATCTTTAGCATTAGAATCTTTATTTGTAGTCTGTCAACTCATACCTTTTAAACTAATAACAAAGAAGTTCAGCATATCACACATGTTTACAATAAAAACAACAGCAGACGATCAGCCATTAGCATTGACTCTCTAGCATAAGAAGGCTTAAAAGTCAAGAGTTTATGATTTTTGTCCCACAACAATGGAATGTGACAGTGGCTTCAGAACACAAAAGTTTGACCGGGCATGACGTAATGCTCCGTTAAGAGAGCGGAAATGAAGTCTGCTTCCCATGGCAATTCACGTCTAAGGAACACTCATCAAACAGGCCCACAAGGTTGCAAAATGTTATTGCATCAGAGTCAATCAAAGGGAGGCGAAATCCAAATGTTTTAGTTTGTCATTAACAAGTATAAAATACTCCATTGAGTGAACATTAACATTCTCATTACAAGGCTAACCAATTATGTACCAACGAAATATTTACAACTTTTCTAAAACAAAGGAAAGCAATCAAAGGTATTTTAAAATCGTGCGGCCAAAACATAAGTGTCAAAGAAACAATACACAACGCAAAAAGTACAATCACAGACTATTTCTATACTTAATCATCTTAAATTTGGACATGGCTATATGTACCCTAGCCTGTGGTTGAGCGTCTACTGCCACTTTCAATTGCCGAAGAGAAATCAGTCCTGAAATTTGAACACCTAAGTGGCTCCGTTAAAGAGTCCTTGTAGTGGCAAGCAATCTATCCAGTAAGGTCATAAATCAGAAGAATCAAATACCAGAGTCCTTCTATCAGATAATGGGAAGCTGTCTTCAGCCAAATGTTGCCAATTTAAAATACAATCTTGTAAAAATACGCAAAGACTTTTTCCGATTGGCCAATAAATCTGATTGTGGATTCCACGGCTGTCCTTACTCTGGGAATCTGCCAATGTTTATTTTTATCAAAATAACCAATAGAGTTAAATTCAGAGCTTTTTGAGGGCAACTATTGTGACAGCTCCAAGATGTGCATTTCCGGTCTGTTATCGATCGTTGCTGAGGAAAATTGGAAGCAAAATGATGCTAGTTAGAACTGTAGTATAGCCCACATGTTAGTGGCCTGTGAACTGAAATGACAGTGTGTATTGATCCTCTAGTACTCTACAGTGAATACTAGCACAGTTAAATTGCTCTTTCAAATGAGCCAAAGAGTCAATAAAAGCCAGTAAATGCCAATAAACTTGTTAAAATAAAATGGGGCCAGAGCGAAGCTAAACCAAATAGCTTAACAGAGCAGACTTTTTAAGCCAGCTGGTGCTTTTGTTTTTCTGAGGAGAGGTCCCAGTTTGAACAGGTCAAAAAATTAACAATGGCCACAAAAAACAAAGACAGTGTCATTTCGTCTTGATTTTATAAAGAACAACCGCCCTTGGTGTACAGCAGTAACCTGGGTTTTGTCAGGCTTTGGGTGGCGCAGACGTTGAGAGTTGTCACCACACAGCGGGTACCTGACATTTTGACACACATTGACATTAACTCAGGGCAGCTTCACTAGCCAAGATTCTGTGGTTCAAGCCCGGGCAGAACCTTGTCACCATGCTGTACAACAACGACACATTACTGTATGCCACAAGCATGATGACAAGCTAAGACAGACGGCATGACCACCCGTCATCCGAACAACTGGTAAAGAATTCAACAACATATATCTTGTACAATTCAGGCGGAAAGTGACACTGAACTTTGTCACTCAAGAAAAAAAAAAAACATGCTAAACTAAAAAACAGAATAAGAAGAAATCCAGTTCCTTCAATTTTTCGTTTGCAACCCACAGAAATTGAACTACAACTTTATTACAATTATCCGAGTCAAAAAAAAAAACAAACGAGAAAAATTTGAAGAAAAACCCCAACGAATTTGTTTTCGAGTGAACTGATAACCTATTGATAACCCATACAGGAAGGGTTGAGCTTATGTCAGTTCAAAAGTCAACACAGATACACTTGTTGGTTATTTACATCACACTGTGTCACTAGTGAGTTTGAGACAAGTTGTTTCAAGCCCTCCTCTCACACAAATCTCCCAAAAGTCGGATGAAAGAGACAGACAACAAATTCCTTTGTCCATATCTATATGACTGAATTAACTCTTTAGATACATGTTCTTTGGCTGAAGACACATGAAGCTGTCGTCGGCTAAATCTACAGAGTGACAATGGCATCCCTGATTAAGGTGAAGTTAAGATTTCAAGATTTATCTAATTCTTTCCAAAGCATAAAAACCACAAGAGCTGTGTATATTTTCTGTTCAGGGTATATAGGCCTACGGTTCCTAAACAGACCACACCATTATTTACACGAGACCAGAGGAATGTCAGGTGATTAGGGGGGGCATAAGACCTACACCTGAGTGGCAAAATGAAACTGGTTTGATCAGCTTCATTGGTTCACAACGCAGATGCAAAGTCAGTTGTATTTTCAGACATTGTAGACAACAAATACCTTCTGTGACAAAAAATGTCTATTTTATATTTTTGTCAGGAGAAATCACACTGGCACAGGGTTATCAACTAATTAAAACTGATAAATCATCTCATGTTCTAGATAAATTCTCAGTGAATGTAGTTCTGGACATGTAGAGAAAAGGCAATATATATAATTCTTTTCAAATTCTAAAGTTTTTAAATATGGAAAGGAGTAAAATTAAAAACAATTTAGTAACACCAAAAAAAAATATAAAAAGCTTAATATTTAATTACGACAATTTTGAAAACAAGAATAACTGCTTTGGTTTTAGAGGGATTTTAATCAATGGGTGGAAATGTAACTAAATATTCCCTGACATTCTCTAGGTTTGTATACAATGGCGTAGCTTGTCGTGCTGATTCGGACCTGGGATCAACAGGGTGGCTAACACACCAGTAGCAATCCCGAAAACAGGCTGCACAACAAGACACAGCGGACAGGTTCTGTAAAATTGCTCGAGTGTTAATTAACTTAACGATGTTTTATTCGGAGGGCCGATCAATGACTAAATTTGGAAACATGTAAGGGGGATAAGGAGCAACACGAGAAAAATGGCTGCCATTGAACGCTTTTGAGAAAGGCCTTTGGGGAAGATTGGGAAGTTTTTGCTTTCCTTGTGAAAGGACAAGCAATTGATACAGGTCAAGGATCATTTATCAGAGAGACAAGTTTTAGCGGAAATTGGTGGAGCATTCTACTTAAGGTATTGATTCTAGGGTAATTCTCTCTGCACTTCCCAGCATTGCTTAGATCAAAGCTACACCCCACACAAAAATGAACATCAGTCAAATAGGTAATCCATTTACTGTGTTTACAAGGTTATGGATCTCCACTACTGGGCAATTTTGCTACTTGGATCTACCTGAAACATCTCAACCAATTGAGCTAGGGAAAATGTAATAACCACAGAAAAAAATACAAAATCCTGACAGAAAATTAGCTTTTAACCAATAATTTACAAAATGTGTTAAATACAAATCACATCAATTAGATTATAGAATTGAAAGGAAGGCGAAGAGCTCATTATTTCTGCATGGGAGTTTCTAGTTATAAATCCATATGTTTGTCCGGTCTACTATTGAAGAATATGAAAAGTCATTTCTAATTTTAAAGACATTGTCAAATACTGTCAAATATTGTCAATAAAAGAGAAAAGAAGACACAAACTCAAATGTGAAATAACAGACATGAAAAATATAGATTTTTAGACTGACTGAAAAACCTCAACACAACCAAAGTTGCAAAATATCTGCGGTCAGAAATAAAATTTAAAAAGTGAATAAAGTGGAAAACAGTGTATGGAGAGTAAGTCACATGTCGGTGACACAAGTGTGACAGAAGTGCAGAGTTAGTATGAGTGTGGTCTGGAAAATAGAAGTAAATGAAAAATGAGTAAGCCATGTGATTCTGCGGTGAGTGAACAACATGAGGGAGACCTTTCTCTACCCATGTATCCATCTAACTGGACCTGGCCTTCAAACAAAGACATGTAGCCCGGTCACATAGCATCACGCTCCTCGTGTAGCTCTGGGCGTTAAGTCAACAGGTAGCTTCTCGTTTGTCACAGTTTTACCAGTCAATAGCCATGATCTACATTGCTAAACATGTGTCGGCAATTTATGTCTGCCTGTCGATATGATACATCTACATCAGACAGCTCCGTGTTGACAATTCCATTATAATCAATGGGGCCACACTCTATATACATACATCACACTTTGTTAGCGGACAGTGTAATGTTTACAAAACAAACCAGATATTTTTTTTTCAAACAAATTCTAACAAAACTTTTCATTGATGAGAGAAAAAAGGAGACCACATTCTGTAAAAAATATACACACTTCTGCATTAATCCTTGGTCGGAATCTTTTATTTATATCAGATATATTGATTAAGTAAATTCCCAATTCTAAAAGCAGTTGTGTAGATTGTTTTCAGCTAGAACAAAAAATAAATAAAGTCACGTTGAGCAACAAAAACACACCACTAATAACTTTTTTTCAGACCAAACACAGTTAAACTAATTTATTTCTACAAAATACATGTGACATTTTTCTTTAGGTCTAGAAAAAAGGCACTATTGATATGTTTAAATAGAAAAATATCTCCAAAAACCATAGGATTTTCTTCCAATCCCTTGGCATCAGAAAGTACAATCTTTTACTTGCATCAAACACATTCTTATGGCTATTTCTGGGCTGGAAAAAAATTCATGAACTTTTTTTCTTTGGGTGTTTAGGAGCATACGACAGGCAGGCGACATGTTGGCACTAAGATGGAGGAGGTAAAATCAATCTACGTAAGGGTCACAGTCAGAGGGTGAACTTGGAAAAATGTCTCATTTACAAAACAGATCAGTCTCTCCACTGTCTAACAAGATATTCAAACTAAAAACAAGCTGGTACACGCATTTGAACAAAATCTACTTTGTTTTTTTTCCCTTAGTTGGGCATGGCAGGGTATAGGTTAACTTCTTTCTCTGTTTTAAAAAGGCCATACATAGGAAAAGTTTATATAAAGAAACTTTTAAAAAAATAAAGAATGTAAATAATAGAAGTGAGCTACAATGCTAATTGATTTTTAAAGAAGACACATTCACTGTTTCATTTCATGGACAAATTCGAGAAAAAAAAAAAAAGAAAAAAAAAACACTGCACCTTCAAACTACTGCCTAGGTTTTTGTTTCTCCTTTCTTAATAACCCAAAATAAAACCACAAAAAGAGGGCAAATAAATAGAATAAAAAGTCTGGTTATAAAAAAATATCTTAATCAACATGGTTTTTCCAGCTGGCTCAATACAAAACAGAATTCTGAAGGGTGAAGGGAAGTCTTAGCTAGCTGGATGTAAGTGTTCCAAGGGCTTGCTTTCAAAACACTTGGGATACCAGGTGGTCTGTCTATGGAGAAGTTCCTTAGCCATGTCAGCAGAGATTCTAGCCTTCAGGCCACACAGTTTTACAGCTACAGAATCAGCCAAGGTTGGGGATTTTTTACATCACATAGAAACAACATGTGTATATCCAATTCATTTTGAAAATCTTTCTTGCAAAGGATTCAACTGTGCACCAGAGCACGCGCAAATCAACAACCTGAAGCGATGTTCTTCTTTAATAGCAAGCTATTTGTGAACGTAACAATTAATTTTAAGAACTTTTCGCCAACAAGCAGAGATCTAAAAAATTGTAATATTGCATCGATTGAATAGTTAATGAGCTGTTGTATAGTAGTTCCCTTAGCAGAATTGCTAGTTAAACTTTAAATCATTAAAGTGTTTAATTCAAGTAGAAGTGTTTGCCTTTCATCAAATATTCAATTTTTAGACAAAATGCTTTTGAATTGGCTTCTTAATCAATCACATATGTGCTCCGGATTGATTTTTTCTTCATTATCCTCTATTCAAAACCAAATGAGATCTTCTATCAATTCTGGGTTTACATACTGTACACTATGATCAAATATTAAATCCCCCCTTCTTGAAACAGCAAATCTGCGTTAGATCTGGACACATGGGGACTTTAAGGGAGGGATAATCACACAATGGAACCTACACGATAAGCTGGTTAAAAGTTTCTTGGTCACAGCACAGTAACATGACGCCCTTAATACTACTCTTAACCTGGTGCTCTGTACATTGCCATCATACCATAAATTATACTATACAATCTAACAGGATACTTTCTGTTGGCAGCAACTACAGCATAATTCTGGAAATAAAAGTGTGTGATAAACCATAAGGCTGCAAGCTGTATTATCCAACAAAATCCAGAATTGCAGATAAAATTACAGCAATCAGATTGAGTTTAACAGAGTATTGGGGATTGATTTAAAAAACATCTTCCAATTAGCAATTCCATGGATTTCGGGGGAAAAAATTGTTTTTTTTTTTCTATGTGAGATCACATTTTTGTGTGATTCTGAAATACATTGTGGAAAAAATATTTATTTTTGTCTTTTACTATAATCTGTCTATTTCCCAAGGTTATAAATAAGAATATGTGTGTGTATACATTGTTGAAATCTTACATACATAAGACCAAAGAAATTCTGAAGACAATACTGACTCTTAATAATGGCAAGAGCTGTGTCATCAGCTAGATCCCTGCCTGGATTACAATCTACCTGGATAATCTAACACTAAGTAGGTATCAAAGAATGTCACCAGTTTAACAAGGTATCTACCAGGACATGTTGTGGCAAGGTAGATCTGATATATTCCTTCACAATGTACATGGCAGCCATTTTAAAACCAATTACAATACTGAGATCACTTAAAGGAAAAGGAATCTTAACCAAAAAATGTTTTCAAACAATTCTTGAAGAACAAGCACATGTAGTTAAGACTTGTACAACAAGACCAAGTTAAAGAATAACTTTTCTCAAATCCTACATTTTTTTATGTTTTTAAACCCTTAGCTTAAACTTGAGGATAGTTGTAGTTTAATTTTCAATTTAGTGGTGCAACTTTTATTTTATGGCCATTCATTAATCTGCATTGTTCAAATGCTATATGTAATGATGTTAGTTATGAATTGAAGAATTGTATGGTGGTGGAATTTGTGTAATTCACAGTTAA
>JAVFBZ010162365.1:8252-35486 GCA_032466195.1 Katharina tunicata
TATCAATAGTCTACCAGCGGAAACAGTTGGTCTATTCTTACCTTCTAGATAGTCCGTCAGTGGAAACGGTTGGTTCTTAGTGAAGGTATCAATAGTCTATCAGCGGAAACAGTTGGTCTATTCTTACCTTCTAGAAAGTCCGTCAGTGGAAACGGTTGGTTCTTAGTGAAGGTATCAATAGTCTACCAGCGGAAACAGTTGGTCTATTCTTATCTTCTATATAGTCCGTCAGTGGAAACGGTTAGTTCTCAGTGAAGGTATCAATAGTCTACCAGCGGAAACAGGTGGTCTATTCTTACTTTCTAGATAGTCCGTCAGTGGAAACGGTTGGTTCTTAGTGAAGGTATCAATAGTCTACCAGCGGAAACAGTTGGTCTATTCTTACCTTCTAGATAGTCCGTCAGTGGAAACGGTTGGTTCTCAGTGAAGGTATCAATAGTCTACCAGCGGAAACAGTTGGCCTGTTCTCAACATCTAGATAGTCCGTCAGCGAAAACAGTTGAACCTTTTCGATAGTTCGTCAGTTGAAACGGTTGGTCTTTTCTAATCAGTCTGCTGAAACAGTTGGTCTATTTTCATCTTCTAGATAGGCCTCAGTGGAAACATTAATTGTTTTTAATTCAACATTGGTGATAGTCCGACAGTGGTATTTCTATTCAAACGGGACTGATTTATTATGTTGTTCGTTAACAGTATAACAGTAAAAGTCTGGTCTTCAGGACAAAGATTTGTTTACTGACGTTCCGACTATAAAGGGCTGAATTGTCATTTATTCAAAAATTTGAAATATCTGTAATTATCTCAAAATAATTAGAGGTATCTCTTATTAATTATAGATTAGAGACAATTGTAATTCAGTTAGAGATATTTCTAATTGAGTTACAATTGTCTCTTAAATATATCTGTAATCCAATTAGATATATACAATTAGAGACATATCTAATTGAATTAAAGATATATCTAATTCCATTAGAGATATCTCTAACTTTACTTCAAATAAATTTGTTAAAAAGATAAATGCTCCTTGTCCTTCTTACACAGCCTTGTAAATGGTTTCGTTTCAAAACGACAGTGAGATATTGTCCGATCACATTGCATATTTGCCCCGGGCAATGCTACGAATGCATCTCTGTAATAGGCTGGAAAGTAATTCTTTGAGAAAATTGTCATACAATTACGTCAGCAACATGAAAACAATGAAATTTCCATATATAAATCTGCTAGCCAGAGACCCGAGTTCGAATCTCGGTGGAGGCAAGCACAATTTTCTTTCTCGAACACTTCGGAAAGTTAGAAAACACCAACCTTTTCCACTGAGGACTTTATAGAAGTGTTGAAAAGACCATTCAACCTCGGGTCTATATATATGCAAGTTTAGTATTCTGAAGTTTCGGCAACAATATTGACATTTTGACGTTAGCGTGACGTTAGAGGTTAACGTGGATTAACTGAATTTACAAGGTTTGTCTATTCTAACCTTCTAGATAGTTTTAGAAGTGTGACAGTTTGTCTATTTTAACCTTATAGATAGTTTTAGAAGTGTGACAGTTTGTCTATTTTAACCTTCTAGATAGTTTTATAAGTGTGACAGTTTGTCTATTTTAACCTTCTAGATAGTTTTAAAAGTGTTACAGCTGTCTAAACAGTTCGCCAGTATAGCGGATGGTCTATTCTAGCCTTCTTGATAGTCCGCCAAGTGTAACGGATGTTTTTTTTTTAACCTTCCAGGTAGTCCGCCAAGTGTTATGGTTATAACATTGGAGATCGTCCGCTTAGTGTAACGCTTTGTCTATTCTAACATTTTACATAGTCCGCTTAGTGAGACGGTTTGGATATTCTAACCTTCTAGATAGTTCGCTAAGTGAAATGGTTTATCTAGTCTAACCTTCTAGATAGTTCGCCAGTGTAGCGGATGGTCTAGTCTAACCTTCTAGATAGTTAGCTAAGTGGAACGGTATGTCTATTCTAAGTCTGAGTATAACGGACGGTCTATTCTAACCTTGTAGATAGTCCGCCAAGTGTCAAGGTTTGTCTTTTCTAACCTTCTAGATATATAGTTCGTTAAATGTAACAGATGGTCTATTCCAACCTCCTAGATAGCTCGATAAGTGTAACGGATGGTCTATTCCAACCTCCTAGATAGCTCAGTAAGTTTAACGGATGGTCTATCCCAACCTCCGAGATAGCTCGATAAGTGTAACGGATGGTCTATTCCAACCTTCTAGATAGCTCGATAAGTGTAACGAATGGTCTATTCCAACCTCCTAAATAGCTCGATAAATGTAAAGGTTGGTCTATTTCAACCTCCTAGATAGCTCGGTAAGTTTAACGGATGGTCTATTCCAACCTCCGAGATAGCTCGATAAGTGTAACGGATGGTCTATTCCAACCTCCTATAGATAGCTCGATAAGTGTAACGGATGGTCTGTTCCAACCTCCGAGATAGCTCGATAGGCGTAACGGATGGTCTATTCCAACCTCCTTTAGATAGCTCGATAAGTGTAACGGATGGTCTATTCCAACCTCCGAGATAGCTCGATAAGTGTAACGGATGGTCTATTCCAACCTCCTAAATAGCTCGATGGGTGTAACGGATGGTCTATTCCAACTTCCTAGATAGTTCGTAAAGTGTACCGGTTTGTCTATATTTTAACCTTCTAGATAGATGGTTGTAACAATATTTTATTTCCATCATAATGGCAACTGGAATAGACAACAGGCCTAGGATATGTAAAAGCCTCCCCATTTGATAAAGTACTTCACTTGTAAAAGCGAAATTTGAGTGATGTTTGATCCGTGTTGGGTTTGAAAACTTAGAAGGTGCTGATACCTGAGGCCGAAGTGACATAACATATATTTAACTACTCCAATTTTATCTTTCTGTCAAAATGTTTAATATTCTCAAGTTAAGTATTTTTTTCTTGTTTTTGATTTTCGTGTTGATCATGATTTTCATCCTTGTTTATTGTGAGATAATGAAATGACTTTGTGTCTAGCTGTCTGTATTTATGATTACATTATAATTCACCTGTAAGATTCCGTCATAGATTACCTGTCATATGTTATCATATTCAAGATGGGCGCCAGGTAAGTGTTAATCAGCCACCTCAGTAATCTCATTGGATGACACACACGGTTACCTTTAGAAAGTAATTCATCTAGGGAAAGTTATTTTATTTAGAGTGCCGTCAAACTGATTAGCAAACAAATTGAAGACATATTGGAGATTGCATGAGACGGGGAAAACGCGCGTCGTTAATAAGGTAAGTGTGTCTTATGCCAGCTTAATAAGGAGCACCTGGACATCTATATCAACACACCCTCACATCACATTTATATTTGCAGGATATTAAGGGTGTGGAAACTCGAAAGGTAATGTTGCGAATTGAAAGAGACGTTTATCTTTTTATCTCAATTTGTCCATTTAGCCTTCAAACTTTGTTAATTGCATTTTAAAGTTTTATTAATAATGAATCTGTAAAACAGCCGAGAAAAGCACCTTGTCGAATGGTATATCATACAAGACTTGATTTGAATTGTTCTTTTTTTTTTCTTATTTTGATGAAGAGAGAGATAAAAATCCTGCATTTTCCTTTTTCTGCATCCAAGCTTAAAATGACACGATACAATTTGCAATGGAAACCATAACTGAAACAGTATGCATAGTCTAGGGGCCGGAGTTGTTTCATATCAGGTATATGCCTCCCCCCAAGTGTGCAGCGCGCTCTGGTGGCTTTTACTGCGGGAATGGTTATCACTCTACAGTAATTATCTCTCGTGTTCATTTTTTGTGAGGGTTTACTGGGTACATCTTATGGTCTTATACCCCTAACCTTAATTTCTTCTTTATATAATGACCAAGAAAGAAACAAACGTTATTGCTGTAAAAAGAGCGTATCAGCGATAAAAGGTTTTCTTGGAGTGTAATTTGTCGTACGTCGTCCTCTATTCTAAAAAAATATGACGTTTTATACATGACTTATTAAAGAGAATAGGGCCAATTTTTTCACCATTGTCATTTTTTGCCGTGTGAACAAATACATTATTTTGTTTGTTGCTTGACATGTTTTTATTTGCTAATAAACAGGTTGTTATTAGATTTTGTGTGTGTTTCTCTTTCGTAGTAATTCAGCGTGCCCTTTACCTGTAATTACTATACTAGCCCTTCAGAATTTTGCACTTTGCATTCTCATTACTCATTGTACAGTTTCTCAACTCATTATTCCTACTGTTCACCTCAAGCAGTTTAACATTGTCCTCTCGATTAAGCAGATCAACATCAAAAACATATATACAACAAATATTGTAAACGATACCTGTACGACATGTTAAAATAAATTGTAGAGTGTTTCAACATTTTCTCCCCTAATAACAAATGCGTCAGAATATTACACAAAAGAAAAATGATAATAAAGTTATGGTTGGTCGAGGGTTCAATATAAACGCTACCAATATTATCAAAGATAAGTTTCACGAAATTAATGAGCAATGTAGGATTATTTATGAGCTGTAAGTTAATTTTCTGTGACTGATGCAAAACCACGGTACCAAACAATACATGAATGTATATTTTAATATATCTGGACCTTCAATTAATTAATATTACACATTATGTTTCTTGTATAATTTGTGTTCGGTTTTTATCTGGACACGTGCATCTCACTGCATGAAGACATGTGTAAATCTCGCACCTGCCTCATTCATGAAGCTATCTTCATCTGCAACTATTACAATAGATAAGCGACGATGATGCTGAATTATCCGCTGAGAACGTCTAGATACGAGCTTTTTATACGCGAAGTAGAATTATCATAACTCTGGTAGGCTATTGATATAAGTTATTCTCAAGGCAGGTATAAACAGGTGGTACTGTCGTCGATTCGTCCAAGAACAGGATCTAAATGAAGCCAACGGAAGTCACTCAAACGGGTGCAAATTAATATATACGAGACTAGTTTCTGCCAGGTTGGCATCTCTCTTTTTTTTCGTGATGTGTATAAATATACCCGTGATATAAACTCGAAGGTTATATTTTAAAATGTAACGCAGCCTAGATAGCTGTTTTTTTTTTCAATCCCAGAAAAGAGAAGGCACTAGTTTCGTTCAAGAATCCCGTTGAGAAATGTTTTAGGAAATGTTATATGACAGATTTGTCTGCGGTTGAGATAAATGATACAATTTTACGACCCTTACTTTGTGCCCTGTTTATATGAATCTTCATCTTGTACATACCTCACACCGTTAAGGCGCCTTCGACATAAGTACATACCACTGTAACAACACGGTGTTTTGAGTAAATGCCCGCAAGTAAATACAACTTTTATACAGTTTTAAAACGTAATTCTGATCAAATTGCAAGTTTTATAATTGTTAATCGCATGATTCTATAGAACAAATCTCCATTTATATTACTGGAACGTAATTTTATTACCGTTATACTTAGAGCATCAACACGTTTTACTTGTATTAAAAAACATCATTTCCCGGTTACCTATTAAAAGTGTCCATACATACGGAAATTTAGATATTTGTAAATCAAGAAATTGTTTCATCATTTTGTTATGATCTGTTTATTCATACTGTATACTCGCAATTTGTTTTACAGTCATTTTGAAACATATAAATATATAGAGACACGAGTTCGAATCCCGGTGGAGGCAAGCAAAATTTAATTTCTCTACACTTATACAAAAATATATATAAACTTGTTTCTGAGAATTTATCTAGAACATGTGATGATGAATCGGTTGTAATTAGACGATATCTCTGTACCAGTGTGGTTACTCTTGTCAAAAAAATATTTATATATAAGGAACAATAATTTTAATACCGATAAAATATATATGTTTTGCCGACGGAAAAGACAGATGCTATAACCCTATTTAGCGTTTGTTAAGCATTCGATAGATGTTTTTTGTGTGTCGGAGCTTTACGAAAAGGGGCTATATTTGACTGGTAGTGAGATTGAACACTGTCAGTCGGGTGACATATTAGCTACTTAGACCTAATTTACATAAGGAGGCCCTGTTAAGTGTAACGATTTCACGAGTATTATGGCCCTGCCTCTGGGGTTACTCGCCCAACCTAAAGCTTAAAGGATTATAGCCTCTAAGTCTATTGACTGTACTTTACACGCTCAACTGATGCGGTTAGGAGCAGCAGAAATGAAAGGGCCATGTGAAATATTCAACTCAGTGTGAACATCATTAGCATAAGTAGTCAGTTGGTAACTTAGGGGAATATCAGAAGTAAGCGCTCTGATAAAAGATACGCTGATCCCAATCTCTCCCATTGTTTTTCTCCACTTCAACTCTAATTAAACTTCGTAATATCAACTTCTGAAAGGAGCCTCCCCATTCCTGACTGCTATAGTATTAGTTGCGACCAGAATGTCCTTATAAATGTAACCTGTAGTCGAAGTAATTCATACGATATTTAGCCCACCAACAGGTCGGTTGTGTTGCACGGCGAACAGAAACTCTTGTAGCATATATAGTGGTATATTTGAGTCGTCTGAAGGAACACGTCTGGCAGACAGTGGTATGAATAGGACGAAATACCATGCTTTTCGCTTAACACTACCTAGATACGATGACACCAGGTTTAAAACATTTGAAGTAAAAGGAGTTGAAAGACAGGCTGTAGACTGGTCTAACTCTCCCCGGGGCCAGAACTCCTGCTGCCTGTCAACCACTGAAAAACCTTCCCTCGATCCAGCCTAAAAACAATAGGACCAGATAGTCTACTCAATAGGACATAACTAGCTAACGTGGGGACTTCACGGTGAGGGATTACAGCCTTTTGCTATAGCCAAACACAAAAACACCTTTATATCTACCGGCACCGCCGCCTTGGATCCCGAGGATACCAAATGATTTCCAAGATGTGCAAGAGGTTGTGATATGGCCAATTTTGATCTCAGTTTTTCGGTTAAATACTATTGGAGGGTTGTATGTGTTCAAACACGGATAAAATACTAAGTACATGTTGGATTAATACGCAGCCGGTAAGTAACTTTTACTAACATAGCGTTGCCTGAATGTATTTACATTCACTTTTTGATTTTTAATAAAATATTTTTTATAAACTGTGACAAAGTGAATAGAAGTGACATTTGTTGAAACTTCTGGGCAGTCGTCGTTGGCGTGGCTCTCTCTCTTCATTGTATGTTTTATAATTAGTCGGGTAGGTGGACTGTTCTACAATAGGGGGTCTGCCTACAAACAGAGCGATTACACGCCTTGGCGGAGTTACATGGACGCCTGGTGAGAAGAAGCTATATCACCGTCAAATCTTCAGGTATCGCTTACTTTAATCGGACGGAACCAGTCCAAATCTATTTGTAAAAATTACCAGTATCTTATATCCTTATAGAGTTTCCAGCGCTAAGGAACAAACCAGCGAGTTGTCGTGCCTAGCTACCATACTAAATAACCCGATTAGGCTCAGACGTCTGGATGTTTTCACGCTTAACATCTGAACTAAACTAAAAATCGACATGCTCCAAGTAGGAAATTATTTTAAAATATATGGTTTAAAAGTAACAAATGCAGATACTGTTCAATGATTACAGGTATATCCACACATCTATAAAGTACAATGCTGTACTGAACAGTTACATGGCTTAACTGTTTATGAGAAGTCTTTTACATACGAAAATGTATTTTACGCAATTACACCATAAATTTGTCTTGTGTCTTGGTGTAAGTAGTTATTAAGAGGGAAGATATACGAGTAGGTTTCCCCTATAGTGACGGGTAACCACTAGTTCTCATTTAATAATATAAAGAGGTGTGTTGTTGTTGTAATTACCCTGTCTTTTCATGAGTAATTTTCGAGGTAATTTAACAACCTTAGTTAATTTTCATCCAGTTAAAGTTTACTGGGGAGACAAAATGTTTGGGTAAAATGAACACCCCTCAATTAACTGATACCTTATATAGAGGGCTACATACACCTGTTTGCTTGAATTATTCTCACTACGTCTACTTATAGTGTTGTGTTTTTATGAAAGATATGACACATTTTTACCAAGCGCTTAGACAAACCTTTTCCGTATATTTATAAATTTTGTATCCAACATAAATTGACTACCTAATTTTAGATTTTGAAAGGAATACAGACAGACCTACTGGTAAAAAGTCTTGGTATAAAAAGTGTGTATATATGATTGTGCTAATTCTCTTTAACCGATAAAGACCTAAAAGTTGAATTGAAATAGTCTGGTTGTAAGGTAGAGTAATAGAAAGACCCGTGAAGCAGTAATATAGACTGAAAAGTGGGCCATAAACTCCATTCCTTGACCGGCTGTGGTAACCACTCATCGATACAGTCTAACGCTAATATTATAAAACACCTGGAGAGTGTTTAATCACAAGGTGTGTTTAATCAAACGGACTAATGACAGGATCGATGGCAGGTGTTAGGGCGATTAAAATCTCATAGGAAACCTCAGATCATTTAAATATTTAAAAATTATCATATGTTATCAATGGCACGAAGGCTTCTAATCAGTAGAGTACTGAATCGTATACGATCGGGATATACTTTATTATTTCAAGATAGCAAATAGGAGAGAATAGTTATTTGCATTTGATCATTAGAAACGGCGGCATCGCACATTACTGATAGCTAACTCCTCGTTAGCAAAAGTGTCATTTAAGCTATATATGGTATATCTATGAGCAATCAAACGCATTTGGATTTGCCTCGATTAACTTGCTGAAACTATGAAAATTGTGTTGATATATAAATGCATTTCCTAGACAGCTATCGTGTCAAAGTGAAATGGGTCGAGAAATAAGAGCGGACAGTATTCTGACTTATGAATTAATCAATACTATCAGCGTTAGAATAGTCAATTTTAGAATTCCAATATGATATAAAGTTAATTCACCCATAAGACATCAAATTAAATCATGTCTATACAGCTATCTCGACTTCTAAATGAGATTTGGCTGATTTGAAGTTACTCTGATCTGTGTTCCTAACACATGCCATACATCCTTGTTATTTCGCTCTAATGGTTTCCAAAGTTTGTAGAATATTAATTCTAGATCATCGTGTGAATACATGCTTAATAGATACCGTGCTTCACTACTTTATTTCCGAGCGACAATATTTAACGGCGGATTGTTTGGGCCAGGTGACAGTATGAATTTCAAGGCGCTTTAAGTACGTCTTATAATTTGTTTACTCTCACACAACACGAAAAGCCCTTGCTTGAAATTTATTTCTCAAAATGTTATTTAACTTCGTAAGACATTAAATTTAGTTGGAGTTGGAATAAATATTTATGAAAGTCAATAAATAAAATTAAGAGAATGGCTAATGTAAGTGGATATGTTTTATCCCAAATTTCCTCGACAGTTTCCCCAATCGCTACATGCAGGGACTTTAAAAGTAAACCTTTACAAGTAGTGTTTTCTCTCACAAACTCACGCCAGAAAGAAGTGAGGAGCATGAATGAATGAATACAGCAGCTACATATAGAATAACAACATTCGCTACTTGTTCAACATAACACAAGGGTAATTGCATCAGGCTAAGAGACCGTCATACGAAATTTAAGCCTTTCGCCTTTAACATGTGGTTTAAAATAACTTTGATGTAGGTAATTAATTTGGACGTCCATATTTTGTATGCTCGTCTGGGTGGGCGTGCGGAGACTTACATTCATACAGATATACTTTCTCATATTTCTCCTGTTATTGGCCTGTTACTCACCCGATGAACTATGAAGAGAACAACACTAAGTGATCACCCTAAACATTAGCAGCGTACAACACACGAACAAGACACACTTACAAGACACACCCAGAAACACCAGCCAGAAACACCAACCAGACAACCAACCAAAATCAAACAGTCACACGAACCAGACACACCAACCACACACCAATCAGATACACCAACCAGACACACCAACCAGACACACCAACCGGACACACCAATCGGACACACCAATTGGACACACCAATCAGACACACCAATCAGACACACCAACCTGACACACCAACCAGACACACCAACCAAACATCAACTAAACACAACAACCAAACACCAACCAGACACACGAACCAGATACACCAACCAGACACACCAACCAGACATACCAACCAGACACACCAACCAGACACACCAACCAGACACACCAATCAGACACACCAACCAGACACACCAACCAAACACACCAACCGGACACACCAACCAGACACACCAACCAGACACACCAACCAAACACACCAACAAGACAAACTAACCAAACACCAGCCAAACAGTCCAATCAGACAAACCGACAAGACACACTAACCAAACACCAACCAAACACACCAACATACACACCAACCATGCACATAACCCAGACACACCAACAAGACACACCAACCAGACAAACTAGCCAAACACCAACCAGACACACCAACCAGGCACACCAACCAGGCACACCAACCAGACACACTAATCAAACACCAACCGGACACACCAATTGGACACACCAATCAGACACACCAACCAAACACACCAACAAGACGAACTAACCAAACACCAACCAAACATACCAAAATCAAACACACCAAACCAGACACACCGACCAGACACACCAATCAGACACGTCTATATATATATTTGTGTACTGTGTATATTCCCGCTGTGTTGCAGTTGATAGTAAATGGCTAAGTGCTTATCAGCCAACCGGACACCAACCAGACACCAACCAGACACATCAACCAGACATACCAAACCCGACACACCAAACCAGACATACAGACCAGACACACCAATCAGACACGTCTGTATATATGTGTACTGTGTATATCCCCGCTGTGTTGCAGTTGATAGCAAATGGCTAAGTACTTATCAGCCAACCAGACACCAACCAGATACACCAACCTGACACACCAACCAGACACACCAACCAGACACACCAACCAGACACACCACCCAGGCACACCAATCAGACACACCAACCCGACACACCAAACAGACACACCAACCAGACGCACCAACCAAACACACCAACCAGACACACCAACCAGACACACCAACCAGACACACCAACCAGACACACCACCCAGGCACACCAATCAGACACACCAACCCGACACACCAAACAGACACACCAACCAAACACACCAACCTAACACACCAACCAGACACACCAACATGACACAGGATACACTGGAATAAATCCATAACTTTACAATGCGTTTTCTACAATTTTCCCATGTTTAATGTCAAGCACTTCTTTATTTACGGACAACTGTATGCCCTATGCTTGAAAACTGTTTTTGTACCAAATTATAAACACTAATGACTGCTACATACTTTGCCAAAACCTCAGATTCCTGTTTTACGGCAGTGGAAGATAATGTTCAATTCAAACAAAGGGCTCCCTCTGATTCAATAGCGTAGGAATATTGATGATGTTTTTAACGAATTGCAGTGTAGATAAGAAAACAACTGTGGGGACTGTGTTATTTCATTCACATCATTAGGTTTTGTATATGTTCAGTAGTTTTGAATAAGTCTGCCATCTATATTAGTGTTTGGTAGATAACATCCTTAGGTGTATATTGCTCACACCTGTACATATGTCATGTCTGGTTAAGCTTATAGGGCTGGCCCAATTCGTATTTTCTATTCTGACTGAACTATGACAGCACAATATAGCTGTTGAGAAGACCTTACAATTTTGTTCGCTTCGTGGCGGTTCCCCAGGTGAAGGTAATGGGCTGTGATTTAAACGATTAAAATAACATTGGAAACTTTTTAAAGTTTGTATAGAAAAGCTACTAATCATGTCTTCAGGGATTTAGCCAGTTTTTGTTAAGACGGGTGTTGATATATATGTTTCTCGACCATACAGGCGAGGCTCATGGCCTGTCAAAATACCTTTATTGAGCAGTTAAAGGACAATCCGACAGTCAAGCGGTTTCAGAGCACCCAACAAATTTTCACCTTTTAAAATGTAATCTGGGACATTAGTGAAATTTCTAAAGGGATTTTGAGCTTAAAGGCATTCCGCCCCTCCTATTTTGTTGACGGGATTACCAATAACCACAGCTTTATACAATGGTCACCTGCGGTACAATGACCCCCACCAGAACAATATATCACTTGACATTTTTAGAAGAAGTCAGCTCTAAGTAGCACATGCATCAATCAGAATTCAAACAGCCGCTCACAAGCAGTCTCAAAGGCGTGTCTCTTATTACTATACCTAACGATTGAGAGAGGTTTACAAACCACCGAACTTTCACATTCGAGCTCAGAGCCATCAATGCACATAACCCATCTCCAAGCACCAACTAACATGTATGACTAATTTCAAGGTAGAAGCGTACATTTTTCTTTAGAACGATCAAGAAAAGTTCCTTCGTAAAGCAGCTTTTAATCATACGTCTTTAACGTGTCTGTATCTCTAAAATCTTTACTTATATCTTATGCTCAATAATTTAAAGCGAAGCTATTATTTTTTTATTGTACAAGTTTATCTTATTTATCCGTTTCCTTAAGTATACACATCGCTGGTGTTTTAGTAGAGAATATTATAGAGAGTTATAGAGGTATTTTAGAGAATAGAAGCGTTATTTCTAATTCTCTTTACGTTTCTGAAATAAATAAAAAACGCACATATTTCATCGAAATCTCCACAACTTCTAAATGCCACTGAAGCGTGTTATTTTTCGTTTAAAGCAAAGGAAGTATAATTTAACAACATTTTCCGTTTCTTTAAATAATTGTGACAGTTGTTTGGTCATTATATGTTTTGGAGCATAATTTTACGACATATTTCAGTTACTTCTGAACATAACCAGCATAATAAATTTTTCACCATTTCTAATAAGCACAATTTCACTACATTTCCAATTTCTTTTAAATATAAGAGTAGCTTATGTCACTTATATAATCATTTTTTTCCGTATCAATTATTATTTACTAACAGGGTTTAATTTTACTTTATATACATTGTCCTGTTGTTAGGATACTTATTTAATAGTACAAGTGCAATGTATAATTTAATAAACCGCCCTATAACGACTAAAGTAGAATTAATGTTTTGTCATTTTAATGCAAACTGTAATTTTACTACGCTGTCTATTTCTATCAAATATAACCACGACAGTTGTATTATGTGTAGAGATATAATTTTGTTCGTTTATAATTGTATTTATTTAATCGCGTAAAACTTTATAATTTTGCTAAATTGCCCGGTTTTATTGAAGATCGTGGAATGGTAAATTTATCATTTCAGGGGGATTTATAATTGTGTACGTTGTTTGTTAAATTAAATGGGAATATGTCTCGCCTTTTCATCTATGCAGCATAGCTAGAATTGTCCAGACGTGAAACATGCAAGACATTTAGAAGAAAGTTCCTCCAACTTAAAAAAAAGGTGTAAAGGTATCTATTAACCTTCACATCTCGTCCTAATAAAATATCAGTAATTATTAGCTGTCAAAGACAAGATTGCAAAGGAAGGATTTGAAATTGAATTTCAGTGCAATTCTAATTGCGGCGTGAGTAAGTTAGTTTGTATGGTGGTTAGAAGTTGTGTCAACCCCGTTGAACTGACGATAACTGAAATAGTGGTTTTTGAGAAACAGGTATACTAAACAAAGAAACCTGTTCGGGTTATATTTCCCTACGGTATACCACTTCTTCTGACTACGGTAAATAGAATACCTGTGCATTATATCACATGTGCTTGGTGACTTATCGCACATGTTTATAAATTGCATTTCACAATCAGAGACAGATAGGAAGTTAAATAAACGGAACAGGATCAAGGAATACACCGAAATAGAAAATTCGCTATACTGATTTATCTTTGTACGTGGCAAATAAATAGTGTCAAAGAGCTTAATAAAGCTATTGAGTTCTTTTTGAACATTTCAAGGTGTATTACTTGTTTGTAGATATCAAATTGAACTTTATGTTATTTTTTGAATGGAATTAAGTTTTAGTTAAAAATGTTGATTAATTTATTTTGAAATAATTCAAAGTTATCATGAGTAACTATATTTTATGTACGACCAGTGTCTCATTATAGTTTGTGATAAAGAAATGAATTAATAGAAATAGAAATATTTCTACTCTTTTCGGACAAAAAATACGACAGATAATAAGGTCTTGTGATACACGTAGGATGCAAAGGCAGATTTGTCTGAAGAGAAATAGTTAATTCAGAAAGCATTTATGCCTGTGGTTTATCTTTTAATTGGAAATTGAGAATGACTCTGAAATAGACCAATCCCTCTAGCGGTCATACTATACTGTGGGAAAAAAGTCAATGTCCAGGCACAGTTATCTACTCTTGCAATCAGCGATATAGAATTCAGCATCAGATGACAGGCTGTATGCTCCTGTTAAAGTCTATTAACTGGAGAAGATTTCCAGATTACAGAGGATAAGTCGCTGTTCAAAGGTGTTCTATGTGCCAATAAAACTATCCAGCTCGTAAAATTGTGTTTGTCAAATGTCCTATGAAATGTGTTGGAATGTGTGCCGGAGGATAGACCAGACTTGACTGATAATCCGACGACAGTGGAATGGTCACCTCTTTGCCTTTCTCTCTTCCACCAATCTGACTGCCTTGTCTGCGAGCTGGCCGCCAGTGGGCTGGCTGAAGGCAGTTAGCTCCCGGATTCTACAGCCCGATTGGCCAACTCCTCTCCCTGTTCATCACGTGCTCTGTAATGAAGATAGTAATTAATTTAGCCCCGCGTGCGCCAGCTAATCAAAGAGTAATGAGAGCTAATAGACTGACAGTATCTGATCCTCAAGTGGTAATTATTTGGATTATTTTATAAGGAACTCAATTGATGCCTTATCTAAGGTTGCCTAACTGCCGGCGGATATGTTTTATACCGTGTGTTAAAACAAGTGGCTGAAGGAATTTCGGGTGGTTTCACTTTGAGTGGCATTATCGCACAGACGGTTTCACAGATTCTACTGTTGTGTACATAAGGTAAGACCTTAGCTGGCCAACACTATATAACACTATTCACTTCCAATTAGCCCTGGCTCACGTCAGACCCTCTTCCATGTACTGGCTTCTCATGTTAATGTGTTATTAGATAGGCTGGTTACCGTTAAACGGGACAGCTCAAGTCGGTTCCTGGCCTTGGTTCGTTTGGTGCCAGACAAACCGTAAAACTGTCCGCTTAACATCTTGGTCATTCAGGAAGGAGCTGCGTTGAGAAGTAAGCAACCCGTAAAATTCGTATTTCTCACGCAAGGCACACTTTTTCAGTGTTAGAATCTAGTTGTTCCTGATAAAGGTTTGGGCGGGTCAAGTCTTTGCTAGCCGTGCAACTGACAGCATGACCCTCTCTTCTAATTAATCACTTAAGCTTACATCTGCTTTACTTAACCGTCTGCCAGAGGTCGTATACCAAGAAATTGGGATGAAAACATGGACGAGTCATTTCAACACGTTCAAGTCCCCAGTCTATATTCTGTTCTGAGTTAGTCCCGAAATGCTGTAAGAGCTCACTGTAACTTAATGGTTGTACTGATATACCTCGTCTGGAAAGATTCTTTTTTTGCTTTGTTTTCTCTGGTCTATAAATACACAAACACTTCTTTGGTGTTCCCAGACAACATACTCTAATGGCGTGAATTATTGGGCAAACAAATGAAATAAACGAAGTTTTCTTAAGCTAAATGAGCGAACTCATCGTAAGACTGCATGGTCGTTGATGAATCATAGTTTTATTTCCTAATGTAACTCTGTTCAAGCATCCTGGTTTTCAGTGATTTTCTGTCTTTTCCTTTTAGATAAAGCTCGTATGCCAACGTGTACAGTATTTTTTCGTAAAAACGTCTCACAAGAAAACTTACACTTAGCACATAGCAGCGATGCAATGCATAGATTGAACCATTTGATTACATTTTAAGCTGTTATCCATTTATTGTCTATTTGATTGGTTCAAGTAGTTTTGTATGCAATTTCTTTTAATAAACCCGTCACACTAGAGAAGTCATACATAGTTCATCTTGAAAGAATAATGCTGTGGATAGTTTAATTTTAAGATGCGGTAGATGATGAATGTATTAACAGTGAAGAGCTTGTCACATGAATAGCTCACTCATATTTACTTATTATCATTCCACCGTAGTTAGCCCGTGGCCATTCATTTATGAGCCAGATCAGAGCTTTGTTTTTTAGTCCCTTGTTCCTGTTGATAGAAATTTAATAACAATTTCCTATTAATGTAACGAATAATGTACATTTGGCTTGGAAATTTTGTGGGTATTTGTATTTCGTGGAATGGGAGTTTTGTGGGCATTTTTTTTTCGTAGCATGGACATTCTGTGGGCCTTTTTTTATCTTGAAGCCTTTAAATTCTGGGGGGGGGGGGCTTTTATCTCGTTGCAATTTTCCTTTTCCGTATTCGTTTTTTTTCTTATTCATATTTATAATTCTCAACAGTGAAAGGAATTGAATTAAACCAAAGGGTATTAGCCGAGACATAATTAAAATATATTTTTGTCAAGAGTAATCACCTTGACACAGGGATATCGACTAATTGAAACTGATAAATCATCTCATGTTCTAGATAAATTCTTAGAGACAAGTTTCTAGATATACCTGAATCTCGAGTTGTTCTGGATAACGTAAATTTAGTGATCGAGTGCAAGCATATGATTTAAGTCCATTTACAGATGGAAAGACTGCTTCCTACCTTTCCCTCCTTTGAAAAGAAGTCGACGACGAACTATTGAAAGAAAGACGAATGATAAATTCTAAGATCGTCCATATTTTCTTTCCGAGGGAATTTTTTCCAAAGGGGATTTTTATTTATTGATGTAATTCTAAAGTTCAACCGAGTAAAAGGGTTATTTCTAGAGGTCTACTTTTATGGACTGTTTTTGGTGTCGTAGTTCATCTTGTCATCAGATAAAGACGCGTGTAAAACACGGTTGTTGTGTTGTTTAAACTGAACCCGATACACCTCTAGGTGATTCCTTATCTGACACCAGAGGATACTGATCCGACCCACAGCCGTATACCAACATGGCGCTTTTACAACCATGCCAGAAATCTGTATACAAGACGTCTAGGCAATGTATGTTTCTTCTCTGAACCCAGTGTGTAGTAGGCAAAAGCATGTCTTTAATATACTCTAAAACGATTTACGATAAATTTATTTTCGCTGTAAAAGTATAACTATGTACCAGTTATGCTGATAAATTTGCTGTTCCAGTGTTCATTTCTGCCATGTAAGAGAGTTGAGCAGTAGAAGGAGATTAGGAAGGGGTATTAGCCTGTTGACAGACCAATGACACTCAACTCTCTACCAGCTGAATACTTCACATCGGCAGAATACCAACACTATGTCCTTCGCCAACCTCTCCCTAATATGTATAACGTACTAGGACTATTATTCTTACACCCAACTCAATCGGAGCCTATTTGGCGTCACTATTATAGAATGTTTTGGAACAGTTCCAGTGGTTAAAATAGCACGCAAGAAGAAATTTAAAATAAGTGAAGTATGAATAAGATAAATCAGATCACAACATTGGACTACATTAATATTGAATTCATTTAATGTCACAGCTATAGTTTTTCATCAAATTAAATGATTTGCAGGGCCAATGGAGAATTAAATGATTTGCGGAGCCCATGGTAAATTAAATGATTTGCAGGGCCCATAGAGAAAAATATTCAGTTTCTGGTGTTCATTCGAATTATTTAGAAGGAGATTCTAAAAAATCTAGATTAATGGTGTCAGATAGGAGCTCAGTTGCTCTGTACTTTGCATTCCAGACGGCGGGGTACGAAGAAACGTTTTGAACTTGTAGCCTCATTTTACCCAAACTTTCCCAATTTGGGATTAGAATTATTCGCTCACTTGATGTTAAAGTGTCTTGATCGCTTTATCTAACTTGAGTCCCGATGATGTTAAGGTTTATAGTTGCGCAGGTGTGCGGAAATATATATACCTTTAAGATTACCCGGGACAATCAGTAACCCCACCATTTCATCGTGTTAAACCCTTCCAAATCAAATTTTAAAAAACTTATAAATTATGTTGCATGTATGTAAATATAATGCTTTCGTTATTCCGCCTTGTGTGTTCTGTTGATATGCCCGAATTTGTTTCTTAGTTGTTTAAATTTGTTCCTGATTATTAAGTGTCAGTTACTTTAATTGCGCGTAATTCAAATAATTAAAACGCGTCTAAAGGTACTAATAAGTGACTTTATTAAAAACACCCATTGTTCTGAAAAAGCAAACAAACCTCATTTGCTGAAAAATGTCTACCCGATTAATTTTCTGAGCTTGCAATGCTCGCCCTAAGTTAACATCCAGTGAATTATAACTAGGGCGTAGTTTATATTTGAATATATGGTTTGTCTAAAAAATATATCTTTGTGTAGTCAGTAAAAAGATAAAATGAAGCGTGTATTCAACGTGTGAAATAATCAGAAATATATCAGTTTAATATATCCTGTAACAAAAATTTCCACATTTGAAGAACACAGGCCATCATACATATGTGTGACTTCCGCGTTTTGACTCATGTCAATATGGGTGTATCTAGTCACTATCAGTGTGTGACGTATCGTTTAACATGACAGCTAATGACATATGGGAGACTGACATTGTTTTTATATAAGAACAAAAAAAACACTTGATTTCTTTTGATTGTAAGATGAAAGGGATAAGCGGCAAAAAAAGTCACGTAAAAAGCTAAAACAGATTAATTGAGAATATTTGATGAAAAAATTTGTGGGTATTTTCTTCACGCGTGAGTTGTCACATGGGCGAGATTTAAGCTGGTATTTTATATATTTCGTACTGGTGTGACCGGCCGACTCACAAGGTGCTGCGTCTCGTGTCACAGGAGAGGTGCTCACTGATTTATGGGGTTAAATCAAGACGGGGCCTTAGGCAACTTGCTACTAATGTTTACATAGACAAAAAGATGGCATAACAAACTATTATATGTCCACGGATTTGAATTCTACTGAATATTGGGAAAGTTCATGTAGTCATTAGTCGGAAATATCTCGGCGAGGTCGTTTGCTGACTAGCCCCCCGGGCAACTCATATCTCCCAACTAATGAATAATGTTGACAAGCAAGAATTTACTAGTCTACCAAAAACCAACAACTGTTAATTTAAACTAACATAACAACTACATTGAATCTAACTCTATGCGTGTTAAACCATTGGTATTATAAATGTATCCAGTCACGTGCTTAACTGCTTACCCCAATACATGTCGAGGTTTATTTTAAATAATTTTAAACTGTTTTCCATTATTCTAATTTCACACCATGAGTTTGTAGCCATCATTTAAACGTATTTGAGAACAGAGAGAACACTGGAACATTGTCTCCGTACAGCTGGGAGAAAAAGCAACAAGACAATTAACTGCAATCTTCTCTAATTAATGTCAGTGAGTGTTCACGAGCGGTGATGCCATGGGCAAAGAATTTACATATGCCAAATCGTATTTCATTTTTAAAAAGCTAAATCCGTTGTTCTCTTGCTGGGCTTCATTAAATCTCCTTCTGTGTTTGTTCTTTTTAAATTTAACGGAGTATGCCTCATCTTAACGCGTTTCACACGTGCGACTTTGTCCTTCCTATCTATATAAAATCACACATATATGTACGAAGGAGACAAGTGTCGAATGTTCTGTTGTTTTTGCCTTTCTCTATCAGATATGCCAACAAAACGATCGTCAGCTGTGTAACTAAACTAATAACATCCGTTTAATATTGTTATCTGCCCCAGTCTCATGCAGGAAGACGTAAGCGGATTAAGGGAACCCGAAATACGTGTGATAATCTGATAAGATTAAAGTTTACCGCATGTTTAACATGTATTACACTGATACAGAGATATGTTAAACAAACAAAAAATTCTATGCACAGAAATTAGCGTATTTAAATTTGAACATGATTATTAAGAATGAACAAAGCTGTGTCGTTAAGTATATGAACACCAAAACATATAATAATTCAGTGTGGACCCTTTGACGTTGTCAATAAGTATTAGCCCAATTTGTTTTACTCTAGAATGAAATCATAAAGCGCAATCGTTTATTGTGAACTTGTGAGTTCTGTCGTAGATATGATCCCGTAAGCAGTATCGTTCAGAATGAAAACGTAAGCGTGATTGTTCATTATAAACTCGTACACGTTATCGTAAAGTTTTAGCTCGTTATAGTAATGTCGTAAGTATTAACCCGTAAGAAGTATCGTTCACAATGAAAATGTAAGCATTGTCGTTCATTATGAACTCGTAAACCTTATTGTTAAGTATTAACTAATGAGTACTGTCGTAAGTAAGAACCATTTTATCGTTTAGCATGGACACGTATAAGCATTGTCGTATAGAAGGAAACCATATTAATTATTATCCAGAGTGAAATCTTGAGAATTATTGTTCCCTGATATTCAGTATAAATTCGTAGCCATTATTGCTCAGTAGGAGCCAGTATATGCATTATCATAAAGTTTTAACTCGTGAGTGTAAACTTAAAACATTGTCATTCAGCGTGAACTCATAGGCCTAAGCATTGTCATTTAGAATAAAACTTTAAGAATTATTCCAGAAGGAACTCGTAAGCCTTATCGTTCACCGACATTCAGTAAATTTCCGTAGGCATTATTGTTCAGTACGAATCCGAGAGCCATTTAGAAATGTATTCTCTACTTTATTATTAGTTATTATTGATGACTGTCGACATGGTGTTAATAAAGAATAACTATACGAAGAAAAGTAATATTGAATTTTACACAAACATAAATATGGTGAACTAGTAACTATTTCAAGTTCGGAAAACAAACACCGCATTAATAATTCAACACTCCAATTAGTTTTCTCTTAGCGTGAGCAAATAATGCACCGCTCATCCGAAGAAATAACATTTTACTGTTTAGTGGTATAGAACTTGACATTTAGAAGTTGAAATGAATACATTGAATTCAGTTTTATTGAAAATAAGTTTTTTAATATATTTACTAGTTTTGAATTCCTGAGTTTAATACTATTTATTTAAATTCTATACACATGAAGATGATATTACGATATCCCCACATCGCTGTATGAAGAATTAAATCAATCACTTCTCTATGTGAAATTAACGTTCGTCAGCCCTCATCAAGTCAGAAATGTTAAAATATGTTCTGTGCAAAACCTGTTTGTCAGATTGATCAAGAAAATATAGCAACTAGTGAATGCAGCGTAATTATGATTCTAAGTGACGTCTTGTCAGATTCTGTCATGTTGGTGTCTTATATAACGGATCGTTGAAATGTAATTAGTTTGCAGGTAAAAAAGCTACCTTGCACAATAATGTTAGCAAAAACACTCTAAGCTGTCATATTGTAACGATGGTATGTGTTCACGTGACACTTTTATTTCATCATATACCAGCTACTTTTTATATCAAACAAATACGACGCCCTAAGTTCCAGGAAATGTATTTTGTCTTTTATTATTATTGGTAGTAGTAGTGGTATTAACGTAAGTCAAGAAAAAATGTTTATGTCCAAAAACATGACGACTGAGATGGATTTACAACTTATGGGTATATTTGTTGTAAATGCGTCTCAGTCGTCATGTTTTTGTTATGTACCCAGATTCTAAATGCCGCTTAAACAAGATATGTTTATGTCCGTCTGTTTCTGTTCTTTCGAAAAATAGCTGGTTGATTATTTAATGTGTGAGCAGGTAATTACAGGTACCCGCTATAAGATTAAACACATTATACGCATTTAGCAACATCAAAGTTCTTATATTGTATGTGGTTAGAGTTTGATTTAAATTCAACAAGCGTCATTTTCTACTATTCGCCACTATACTGTCTAATGCGCTCTGGAAGTGCTCACAGCATGGATTGCAATAAGCAAACTACAGCTCCATGGTGGGTTACTCGGTACAACATAGACATCATATCTATGATGATTTGAGATGCTTTCAGTGGGGCGAAGATTCGTAGGTGTTCTATCAGGAGCTAGTCTCTCTAGCTCATTCAGTGGAACGCTTATAAATTCATATACCGGTTACATCCATGACGAAACAGCGCTAACTTTCAATTTAGTACGGGCATGCAATAAGTGCCTGGGATTTGTTATTTTCTTCCAGTTTGATCCATGATTGACACTTATTATTATTTTATCAGCATGACTCAAAAAGGTTGACAACTCATGGTGACATCATGTCAACGACCTAGCTCAGTTAACTCCCCTGTCGGAACTCCTCCCAGCTGTGTAGGCTGAGTAACACTGATTGTCAAATTTAAATGAAATAGAAATTACAATCTCTAGACGGTATTTTCAACATTTTTCATCGGTTTACAAGCTAAACTAAATCGACTGAGCTTTATTTTGGTAATATAACGTTGTATTACTCACGTGAAACAAACATAATTAAAATATATTTCAAGTTGATAGTTTGTTTTATATTGAAATTCGTAAAAGGCACGAAAAGTCTAAAAGTGCAATTGAACTAAGCTCATATCACAATTGACATAGACGAAGAGTGTGAGAAGAGAAATAAGGCTTCGCAATAAAACACCTCGAGCTATAACCGGAAATGAGGTTATATTCCCACGACTGCCGGATCTATTTTTCATCCGTTCTTTTGTAAGCTCTACAGGTCAACTTGTATGCTAATTAACTGATAATTTCTTCACATTTTTTTATTAAAATATGCGCATTTATTACATAATTACGTAACTTTATAAGATGCTTCCATGCACTAGTTATTCTGGTTCGCGTAAAATATCTGAATTTTTTCTCTATGTTAAAAAAAACGGCCACATACTTATTTGAAGGTATTTTTTTATTTTTTTTAGTTAACTGATACCTGAAAAAGATATGTACGTTTCTTAATAAGGAGACTTTGGCCTACACTTATACTTAAAGTTTTATACGGCCAGATATCTTATTCTTGTACGTAAAATGAAATCCATTAACCCGGTATCATTCTATAATTACACCATCCATGTACAACGAACTTCAAACACAAAAGAAGAGAAACATGTTAAATTAATTGTGAATAAAACTTCTACTGACCTGCCTTTTTTAAGCCCGAGGGTAGCATATACTGTTTTAAAGTTGTTTGAAAAATGATTTCTAATTCCTTTCCTTTCTATATATTCAGACGCAACTTTATTAGAGATTTAATTAGCATAAACTATCTTATTAAGTTGTCGCTAGTTATCTTTTGAAAATAATTAAGTTAAAGTATATATACTCGCGTTTTCACTTCATTTGTCGTTCAGAACAAGTTCTTTTATTTCGACAGAAATCTAAGTAGTTTGAAGAAGCCATTTGTGTTTTTCTCTCTAAAACACTATTCTTCCTTCTTCTTTTTGACGGGGGGGGGAGCCGGGGGGGGGCGTGGCTCAGTGGTTAGCGCGTCTGACTGCAGACCCTCCTGCGATGTACCGCACGGGTTCAAGTCTCCCAGTGGACCTGATGTATATGAGTGAGTCACACGAGGTGACTTCGGCAATCGCGGGGCGGTTTTTACGAGGTTTCCTTCCGGTTTTCCGCCGTATCAAGTAGAGTAGATTAAAGAAGTGGGGAATCCGTCGTCATATAAATGAAATACCTTTGAGTACGATGTTAAACACCAATCAAACAAACAAACAAACAAACAAAATCTTTTTGACGGGATGGGACTGATGCGACATTGTAGTTACCTGAATTTCTAGTTTTCACACTCGATGTACCAAGGAATGACTGGAAGCTGTCAACATCACCTTAGATACTTTCCCATGAACCCTGTGTCAAAACTTTATAATACAAGATCTTATGTACTGACAGCAATATATATCTTGCACGCATTGACATTATCTGCAGTTAAATTTAAATTGTTTTAATGTTGATGTAAAGGAGAAAACAAGAAGTCAAATGAGAATTAAGATTAAAGCCCGAGCGGAGTGATATGTATAAAGGAGATGTAAACATTAGGGTTTTACATTTATCGTTGTGTCGTGAAGGGGGTTTTTGTAGAAGCAAGTTAAGTAGAAGAAATTCTGTGGACTTTGAGAAGAATGGATGATAATAGCCTTGTTTATGTTATCTCCCAAATTCGCTGGCTAATGTTGATACAGTTTTGAAAAGATCTTTCACTGCCCAGCCATGGCTTCAATTACCAAGTTAAACATATGTAGGATGAGGCGACCGCCGGATGAAGAGTAAATCTGACTATTCGCCGATCGTGACAGTAACAATAAACCGGCTTCATGAGTGCATTTAAAAGGTGTGTCGTGTCTCTTTATCACAGCTCAACCCCCAGCCTGCCTTCTTCCACTCACTTTTTTATCATAACTATCTGATTGTTTCCTCTTTAGGAGCTCCTCTATGCAGGATCTATTGCTGGTCAACACTGTTACAACCACAAACCGTTTGATGTGAAGAAAGCATTCAAAAAATTCATGATTGTAAATAGCTTCTCTTTTTTGTAGAATTTAACTTGTGTAACATTTGATTTTATCTTTAATAATAACCACACTCTCCTCATTATCACACAAGGGGAAGAAATATACAAAATATGTAAATAGATTCTGTCTTGGTATTGGAAGGACTTTACTGCGTGAGGCAACTCCACCCAATTTGTTAGAAATTAAGCTTATAATATAAATATTAAAATCTCTGCTGAGTATATGGTTAACGTAAGAGCAGCTACTGAAATCATTGTTTGCATACCTGACATAAAACATTCATCTTATCTCCCTTGATTACTTGATTGGCCATTCTAATCTAAAGATAGTATTGTCTTCTTTAAACATCGTCTAAATATCATCACCCAGTTTGTATGTGCGTCATAGATATATGTTAATATATCACTTATATTGATATCTATGTAATATATTCTCTAGTCGCTTTCTTAATATGTTTCCTCGTGGATTCCTAGGTTTCTATTCGCTTTCCTTTGACTCGTCATAGTTTTTCACATTTCTGTCTTTCTTTCTTTTCTCATCAATGGTTTTCTAGGTCTCTAGTCGTCTTTTGACGTTTCAATAAAGTCGAAGGAATGTATATCTGTGATAAAGGAGTATCTTTAGACAACCAGTGGATTGGGCTTTGTGACTGGGAAGTTTTTATTGCTTTTGATTTCGATCAAAGAGTGAATTGGAAAAGCATTACTCAACTGAACATGTGTGTGTTGTTAGACATTTAAGTTTGATCCTATCAAGCAGAGACCCTTCTCTTGCCAATTTTCTTCAGACTAGGTGAATGCCAATCTGTAGACATGTCCGAGCTACTCGTGGGATAATCTTATAAACACGCCAGGTTACAACTATACTGATTTATATCATGCCCTTCACTTTATTCTTAATGGCTGTGTAGTCAAATGACAATAAAGTACTTAATCGATCGCAATATGGTATTGTCAACGACATAAATGTTAATGACCAAATGCACACTTGATAGGAAAACATGTTTAGTTGTATGCGGAAATATTGTTTCCTGTTCATTTGTGTACTCCACATATTAAATAATGTGTATTGAGAAATGTATTGTGCAAATACAACGTTCTTAATCATATGTCAGTTGTTACAATAAATTCCTAAACGGTTAATCTGTTAGGTTAGATGAACTAGATGAGCATGCGTCAATAAACCCCATCACACAGATCAGTGATCTCTGAGTATACATATATAGTCTCACCCCACCTACAGAATAACGCCAAAGATCATAGCCATATCAATGAATCTGAAGATTTTAGTTGTGACCATTTCAGTTATCTTGTTGTCTACATTAATCTGCCAAATAGGGTAAGACTGTCGAGTGCTCACCAAACGAGTTCTGTACAAGGCCTGGGAAATCTTAGGAGTGAGCGAGGCGTGGTTATGAAGCATGAGAGAGAACGTGAAGTCAAGTGGTTGATAGCCCATGCTTTAATATGTCACCATCCATCAGTGAAGTTAAATAGCCGTACCCTCTGCTGTCATGTGCTTTCTCTACTTGTCTACAGATTATCTGGCCTTGTTTGGTTAATAGATAAGTGTTTATTAGTAATAGAGATCTGACATCCAAACAAACCCTTCTGCTCACTTTATTACATGGCTTATTAGGCGACCTATCCTTCACACAGCCATGAATCGATCTTTCCTCCGAGGGTACATTAGGGTATGTTTATTAAAAGCGCTGCCGATTTAACATGTGACTGATGATGGTCATTATTTTTTTCGACAAATTGTGTCATTTTATTTTAATATTTTTATTATAAATTTTGTTTTTGGTTGTCCATTTTAGTTGCTCATAATAGAGTCAATTTTCTCCAGTATTTGTGGTGATTGCGGAAAAGACGTCCGTGTCACACTGACCGCTGATCCTCTATTCTCTGCCGGAATGAATGGCTTTACTGGCCCTGATCCTCCCACAATACTCTACGTCTCATCTTGTCATGTCTGTATGTTTAATCAGGGAACAAAATATTTGTGAAACTTTGTCTTAAGCCATTCCCGTCAAAATATTTCCAGATAACTGACAAATAGTGGCCGACGTCGCTCTAAATCATCTTTTTGAACATTGTGTTTAAACGGCAAAATATTTGGCAACGTTTAGATATTTATTCCGACCGTGATCTTTGCCGATTTGAGAACGACTGGAGTGTCCGTAGCACGCTTAGAATCGTCCTCTCTACGTGATTTCTACTTGATTGTTTCCCGACACATTGAGTCAAAACAGAAAATCTCCCTTATAGGTAAGACTTCAAAGTCAAATACTGATTAGCGGTTCAGTGTTGAGAGAGAAATGAAACAGCCCCCTCCAAACAATGGTGCGCCATGCTAGTACGTACTCTACGGCCCTTACAATGCAGTTCTACAACACGTGGAAGTGACTTCCCTAAATAAAACAAAAGACAAAACAAACTAACCACAGATAAATGAAATGATCAGGTGAATTACCCGTAGATGTCACCAGCTAGTGTTCATGACAAAGACAGACGTATTTATGTCGTTAATGTGTTTGTGTGTGTTGTTTAATTTGTGTTTTTAATTTTAATAAACGTTGCGAAACAAATTTAAATTTCGAGTTGACATGTAAATAGCGGTCGTGTTTTTATGTCAGATAGACTTTCATCACGCCCTTTAATCAGATAATCAGTGAACACCAAACAATACAACCTTATTGGTTATGATATATGGGTGTTTTTTTTTTTTGTTTTTTTTTTTTCCGAATTGCGTAAAATGTTTGGCGTACGACTTTGCACCTTGCACCTGGAAAACCGTATGTAAGGTT
>JAVFBZ010162365.1:35586-52954 GCA_032466195.1 Katharina tunicata
TTTTTTTTTTTCCGAATTGCGTAAAATGTTTGGCGTACGACTTTGCACCTTGCACCTGGAAAACCGTATGTAAGGTTATTGGAAAGGATCCAAATAGAAGATAGTAAATGCGAGGGTAATATTAAGGAGATAAGATCAAGTCTTACAGTCTATGTGAATATATGATAACTGTCACATATAACGACATATTCACTCCATCATGTCAATTAAAGCCTTATTAAACATATTTATACATACTGTCACCTCTTTTTTTAATCACATAAACATTGGTACATTCAGACCTATTCCAGTATAGCGCATAAATTTCGTATTGCAGGCTGCTCCCAAATTCTGCATAAGTATAGAATTTATCGTGAAAAGAACAGCTTTACGGGAATAAGGTTCATTGTAGACTTTATTTTGTACCAACAATCCAATCTTTGTATTTCTCCATAAAGACCAATGATAAAGTGTTTCAACGATCAGAATTGAAAAAATAAACTGACAATTAAAAATATTAAGAAGTATCCACCGTTTGAACAGCGAGCGTGTTAGCAGTTCGATATCCGAGTTCGATATCACATAGGTTCGACTTATAGTGGGCCTGTGTTTCTTAAAAAGAGAGAGAGGCTGTACGTCTTCGTATTAAACTTTTCTTAATAACATTAGGACAAATTTATTATAATTTTAATCTTGTGGGAGTAGGCGTGGGAAACGGTTGATCTAGCGCAGGGTCAGGTGATGTTTATCATAGATTATTATTCTACGTTACTTCGTTAGATCAAGTGTTTCAAGACTCTGTCTTGTACAAAACATGGCAGCGTGGGTGTTAATTACAGCCCAGGCTTTCTTTAGCCTCTGCCTGGTTAAAAAGTTTCTTTAAGTCGTGTAACACAGACGAAATGCTTCCGGCTTTCTTGACGACTTTCTGCGTCATATATTAATTAATTTGTAGTTTTATTGATAATGCGAGATTATGTTTGTGCGTAATTCGACCTCATTCATATCTATTGAAGTCAATGATGTGGGTTTGATTAATAAACATTTGCTGTTTGCTAAGCCTTTCCTTTGTTATGCTGCCTTATGATACTCACTTTGATATTGATTATGATTCGGATCGAGATATTCATTGAGCCGTAAATTCACACTACACTGTTATAACGGAATAAAACAAGTAACCCATTACTTGATTACGACGGAACAAACCAGTGTAATTATACGTTAATTAATTGATATTTCATATGTGATAAATTTATTTTGTCTTAATACAACAAAGAACGGCTGGTATAAATAAATATTTAACTATTTAGAATAAAGGTACCAGGGAGAGTTGTATTTGTCAAACTGACTAACACCATTAAGTTGAACGTCTCAAGTATGGCTTTGATAAACCACCCATCAATGTGGCTAATTTTGCCTCGTAATTTGGGTGCACCATAATTTTCTCTTTTCATGTTATTTACTTTAGCGGTTAATATAAGAGGGTATTAATTGAACTGACAGGGTTTGTTGGGTACATTGTTCTAATGAGTCATTGCCAGAGACCCTCTGGCCACTCCTTGGGCCATAGCAGCTAACTAGCTCATAGAAATGTCTTATCAAGTTATGACTTTCTATAGATAATATGTAACCGACTATCACAGGAACAAAGGATACAAGCATTGTCGCAAAAAGGGACATTAAACATAGTCTTATTTATGTTAGTTTGGCCAATGATGGAAGTTGTTTGTGATTTGGATGCTCTATTTACACCGGAAGTAATAAATGCAAGTTTAACAATTCTGATCGAGGTTGTGTTCTGTGGCGATAATAGAAACAGGACACATATAGGTTGATCTCTTTAACATCGCATGTGTAAAGTCTGTAAGATAAATCATTGTGCAGCCAGATCATTCAGAGATAATGACGCCATTCTCAGTTCTCTGCCACACGCCGGGTTAGAATTCACCTATGATAAGGTAGTTTTATATTCTCTATTGGCTGTTGTTCTTAGTTTGGTGTTTCTCCATCTGGTATGTGTGTTCGTTGAAGAGGAAGCTTACACCAGCCGATTAGTTAGTGATCACACCTACATTTATAATAAAAAGATGCGTTTTAATCTTTATTGAAAGGAATCATTAAACCATCAACATGTATAATCGATTAGTTAGGCTATTACGGCTCTTGAGCTTCTTACATGATGAACGGACAATAATTCAATAACTTTCAACACATGAAACTTTGGTAATTTTGGTTGATTGGTCGAAAGTATATAGTAAGTAGTTCAGTTTCTTTTACATTACTTTGGTGAAAGAAATTGTACGGTGCTAAAGCGTATTTACGTACGTTTGCTTTTTTACCTTATTCAGGCAGTATCGTCTATTATTTATAATGTTATTTACAATTGCTTGCTTTCCAGCCAATCGTCAACTCGCCTATTATCTTTGTCCAAAAGCAGTAAAGTATTTGTTTTAGGACGGCTACGGCGACATTTCCTTGTGTTGAACGATATGAACCGGTCACCTGAGCACTTTCCTAGTCTCCTCGAACCGGCCATAAAGTTTTAGAGTATATATTTAATGGGATTAACACAAGGAGACTCATCATTTCAATACAAGGTTGGCGTCGGATATACAATTAGATTTGTCTGAAGGCGAGAACAGAGGGCCTCTATGGTGATAACACAACCTGCCTACTTCAGATTCTACCACAGCCTTTCTATAAGCTCCACATATCAGCGAACAGAGCTGGAAGATTGTTTTCTGCAGACATTTCGATTAAAGTCTTTCGAATTTGTATCTGATCTTAGATTAACATGCACTTCTGGTTACAGTTGAATTGTTCTTTAACGTCCGTCCATTCAATATGTGGGCAAATATGCAGACAGATTGGGAGATATCCAGTCAGTTGGTTTGTACTAGATTAGGAAACATCTGTGTATGTATAGTATCTCAATAAGCTAAGAGTTCCCCTGTCAATCAAAGGGCCATTAGCATCCAAGCCTATTCGTTGCCTTCTGATATACAAATAATACTTGTGACTAAAAATCAATCATTGGGTACTTCTTTACATTTTAAAATGTATTTTTGCATTAACATCTGGCATATGCATACTGTTTTTCTCCCTGGATTAAAAACAACACTAATTGCTTATTACAATATTCATAAATACAGATGTACATGCAGCAATACCAATTTTTATTAATTTTTAAAGAACCGAGAATTTGGTAAATGCAAACTTCGAAAATTCAAAAATGTCTTAGCGTTGATTTCCCGTATAATGGAACCAAATAACTGGTTAGGTCCCGTAGGCGTCCAGACAGCCACAACTATCCAGACATATTAGCTTTCACGCTCAGTTGATACCTCAAGTGGTTACACCATTTAGTCAGCGGTCACTACCACCAGACTGAGCATCGATGACAACTACAGGCTAGAAACTTGGCAAAGTATCTAGAGTATATTATCCAAATCTGTTCTGTAAATCGGTGCCTATCACATTCCATCTGTCGAAATCTGGTTTTATTAGCTGTCTAGATCATGCAGTTTATCTCCTGACTCTAAGACAAGTGGGCTTGGTTCCTCAAAAAGTTTCATAATGCAAAATGTTGGGAAATATTTTGTCCTTAAGGAGAAAATGTAAAATTTAAGATGGAAATACTGTAGATGACGTTCCCACTCACCCAGATTACGTTTACAGTCAAATATGTGTGAAGATTAGGCCAAGACACCAACGGCATTCCCATGGGTATATATTTGATATTCATATTACATATATTTGACTTTTTGGTCAAACGCTTAAGACATAATTTCTCTCAAATCGCGTATAGCCTGTCTGTGTATATCCCTCTATCATCGTATTATAGATCTTAAATATAGCTGGCAGTGTTTGTAGATGTCACTTAGCTAGCCTCAAATTACCGTGGTCTTCAAATTGTCCAAAATTAAATTCAAAAACGAGATTATTAGGTAATGGTTGGAAATACATAATGTTGAATAAAATCAGAACGGTTGAGATGACAAGGTGGCTGATTCCTGCCAGCATCATTTTATGTTGCGCATGACAAACCGGAAATACGTTCCCTCGGCTGTTTTATTGAGAGAACACAATTTCATGACAGTGAATACAAAATTTCTCCGGGATAACACAAAATTAATTTTGGCAAGAAGACAAATTTGAGTTGAGCGAATACAAAATCTTGCATAGACAACATAAAATAATTCGGTCTTATTTAAAAAAAAACACGCTGGAAAGCTTATGATGCGCTGGCAGAAATCAGCCACCATAAGAACAAGATAGTCCAGGCCTTAATAGAATATTTATAAAATTGCTTGCTTACACCTATCCAGACTTAAAAGCGTAGAACGACTGTAAAAGCACACAGTGATACGATATCTCCTTAGGAGAGATTTCATTCATCCGAACCGGAAGCAACTACGTGATTCCCAACCAAATGCTTCTGGGGAAAACAAGGCAGTTTTCGATGACATAATATCATGTAGGTATAAACATTAGTTCAAAATGAGCCAAAACGAGAGTTATCTGGAAAGCACGATTTTGGAGAGAGGGTTAACGATTGCACGTTTACATGTGTCCAAATGCCACCATTATTGGGAGCATAGGAATCAGGTTTCTGGAATTCCTCGGTTAAAGTCAATTCTGGTCAGACTGTACGTGCTCTTCATTTAGGACCAGGATTCTCTGGCAAGGTTCATTCACTGACGGATAAACATTCTCTAGTATCAGTCATACAAAATCCCTTTAAACAACGGAACGAGAAAGCCATGAAATAGTAACTGTACGTAAAGTAGACATTTTCTTGTACTCTTTTACTCGAATCATAGCGGTAGTGATCTCATTTTAGCATGCCTTATATTTTAAATTAAGGGTTTGTATTTAGTTATATACAGTATAATTCTTTATGTCTTTAATTGGGAATACTTTATATAGGTATGTATATTTCATATACCGGTAAGCATTTCTGTAGCACTTACCTATATTATTTATCATTGTTTTATGCGATCTCTAACTGGGCAAAATATTTTACTGCTCTTTTCAACCTTATGTGGTTAGCTGAATAGTTTACTTCTATCACTTGACACGGATTCTCAAATAGCTCAGTTTAAATGACCGAAGAGCCTTGTAAATCAAGGGCTAGACGATTGTTGGTAGAGCCGGGGATTTGTACGCCACTTAATCATATACCCTAGTCCAGATAAACGGATCGTACACACGTAATATTATGAACGTCGATAATTCCTTAATAGTCCAAAAGGCTTCTCGTACAATGCCGGTCACTTTAGTCATTCACTTAGGAAGGAAGTATGTAAGGAACGGTGGTTTTGTCTGGCCATCTGTGTGCCCCGTAAAGCGCTGTGGCGTAGTGGTACTATTGGGTTTGGTAGCCACTGTACTAATAAACACCCGACAAAGGTGTAATACTGGTGTACCGGTTTTCAAACTTGGATATAATTGGAATAACACATGTTCTTTGGTGGGTGCACGGATGTACTGAAGTATATTGAATTTTAAAATTTAGTGTGAAAAAACGACTTTTGGATTCATATTAATTTCTATTTTATGAACACTTCCAAGTATTATTTGGTTGTTCTTGGTGCTTTGCTGTGTTCATTAATGTTGGCAATTTGGTTTCCGTCTGTTTCAGATCACACAACCTGGCGAATTGAAACCATCGGACTGGTCGTACTTTCTCTGTAGACAATATGGTGGACACAGGTTGGAGGTTATCCAGTATGTGTGACACAGGAGGCCAAAACACCGAGGTCCAGTCCAATACTTCCACCGCGGTATAGAGGCGCTAGGTGAGCCTGTCTATCATAGGTTTGTCAACAGAACCTCACCAATCAGCTGGGCTTTCACTGCCCCCACTGTTTGTCTGAAGGCAGGTAAAGTCGATAGGCAGACAAGAGCAGTTGGTTTGCCTTTCCTTCAACAGTATCCAATACAAACTCAGACGATTATCAACCCTTCTCGAGTAAGCCAAGACATCTTTATTACCTACCTACCACCTTAGTATGTGAATGATTTAACCGGAAAGGTGGTTTGAAAACAGATACAACGATTTGACATGACTTCCGCGTTTTTATTTGTGATAATGTTTCAGTGGCATCTTTATAATCAGTTTATACCATTAGAAGACAAATTACTACAGGTTAACCATTTCTGTGCTCAGAGCTAAACATTGAATATATTTTGATTGGATATTCTGCTGACTTTTTGGAAACCATGGCTGGATTCTGTGGATATTACCTAAGAAGTTTCCAAGTTTTTCTGGTTACTTTTCTTTTGCTAAGTGGCCCTTCTTTACAGTGCGGGCCTGGTCGGGGGTCCGTCAGGCGACCTTCATCTCGGAAACGTTCTCCATTAGTCTTCCAACAACATGTACCAAGTGTCTCCGAACACGTGTTAGGGGGAAGTGGGCCCCCAGAAGGAAAAATTACCAGAGATGACGAAAGATTTAAAGACTTGGCGGAGAATTTTAATCCGGACATTATATTTAAAGATCACGAAGGGAGTGGGGCAGATAGGAGAATGTCACATGTAGGTATATTTTTTTAATAGTGAACAATATATCAAACAATTGTTCTCACTAGTGATAAACAGATATAAAACTGAAGACCGGTGATCATTTAAATTAAGGCTTTTCTCAGCTTATCTAGAGCCACAACTGGTCTAAAGTTTAATAAACAGAGTTTTTAAACTATTCTCATATTTTATAAGTTAAGGTTAAAACCTTTATTTTTCTAATCATTTTGTTTCTCATTATTTTATATCATAAACTAATTCCAACTGAAATTTGAAGAGTTTTGCTCGTAGCTGTTTGGCAGACATTGGCCTGAGTTGATTGTGTACTACTATCCCAGAGCATTGACTACTCGATGGCAGTTTCTCTATTTATCCTTGGCTTCCACTAAAACTACTGACATCGTTCCAGTCGGTGTCTGCCTGAACCGTACACCATCCAATTCGCATCAGTTCAATTGAGTGGACATTGAGGATGGTTGATGGGTTGGGTCGACCACTCTATCCTTACCATTTTATCATCTTTTTACACAGCCTCTCTCTTTACTCCTCTTATTTCTGACTATGTCTGGGGCAACCAAAACCTTGATTGTCAGCGTGGTGTACTCTCCAGCCAAATGAGGAGATATTTTCAATTACGTCCTCCTGCTAACAAAGGTTTCCCATCCATGTCTGTCCCAACAGAGAATACTAATTATATCACAGTGTGTACATTAACTTTGCGGTCTTGGTTATCTTAAATACATCTTGAGACCAAATAGAATACAAAATAAATGATTTCTTGCTGTGCTTAAGTGTCATCGTGTTGAATCTCCACCACCTCCAATTTGAATTCGGCGTATAGTTAGAATTGATGCAGGAGTAATATACACGATACTCATTTTATCATACAATAGGAAAATTAATAATTCACTAGTAAGCCTCCATATGAAAGGTTTAATGAATTACAAAGAAAGAAAAATTCAGAGATACTTAATTTCCACAAACGACTACTGGTTGCGAAAAGTGCAGATAATGAATCCTTGGTATGTGGTTGCTAGATCGTTAGTTAATTCACCGTGAGAAAAAAATGTAGGCGTAATAACGCTTGGGAATAGCCGACTGTTCGTTAAATCCAGGTTTACGGCGCCAATATTGTCTAACACTCGACTACATTAGCTTTGACTTTGCTAATCTCCTGTATTGTATCAAGCCGATTAGGAACTAAGTGACAATTGCCCATTTCCTTTCTGTGATTTTCACACGTAATTTTTCCAAATACACCCGCGAACAGAAATAGAAAGAAGTGAGAAAACCCCGAGAAGTGTGAAAGTTGTTTCTTTTCGTCTGACAATAGGTATGTAGGGATGCACCAATAGCCAGGAACAATAGCTAAGTAAACTTGTTATAGATTTCAGTTAACTCCAAGCCAACAAGACATTTACTTTGAGTGGATAGTGTGACGTAAAACAGCGTTAACCAAGACAAACACTGTACTCCCACCAATCTACGTGCGGCAAAACAGACTTGATCTTATAAACAAAGGATTTCATAGTCAAACGTCTTTGTTTCTCAACTGGCTGTCTTGAATACGGACATTCCTACACGTTCCCGGCTATACTCGAACACAGTAAACAGTTTAAATTTACTCACCTGAGACGCGGTTACGTTTTATTTGATATTTGCTGAATAAAGTTTTTAAGTTTGAAAACTCTGGGATTTTTAATTTAACTAACTGGCGAGTGTCAAGCATTTATTCCGTTACCGGCCAAGTTAAACGGTTTTATCAACAAATTTACTTTATATTTGTATTTCCTAAAAGACAGTGCATTTACAATTTAAAAGACCAAACAATTTCTCTTACCTACGATTCTGACAGAAAAAGCAGATGCGTTTATCCTATTATTATTATTATTTTTAAAAATGAAGAGTAATAAGAAATTAAAATATACGAAAAACTGTTTGTAAAATCATTGTTATATAGCCTTTAAGATACATGATGGTTATTTCATTGTCTTTATTCCATCGAAATGACACACACTTGTACATCCTTGTTTTTATGGAGGCTTAAAGATTTATTTTATTTAACTTAAGTATTTAATATTTCAATTAATATTCAAAGAAAAATTTCATGCCTTGTTCTATAGCTCATCAAAACATAATTGAAATAAAATCCCTGAGGTTAAACAAATAAGTGAATTAGCACATACAAAGAATGCTATAAAAAGAACCCCAACATGCTTCAGGGATATGACACCTCACTTCTTCTAATACCTTTTGAGTAATCCCTCGTTTTTTCAAGTTAATAAACGATTTTATTCAATTTAAAATAGGTTGTATATTTGAATCACACCTATACTGTATGGATTTATATATATATATTACTTAATGAAATAATTACGGCTGTTGGCGCTTCACAACTACCAAGGCGCACATATCAACAAGTAATGTCCAAAGAAAAAACAAACGGATTAAACTGTTGGGAGTTTGAAGTCATTATTTATTTTGAACCAGACCCTATAAACTTAGGCGTAAGTACCGCCTTTTTGTTTTGTATACGATACACGGTGTGGCTACGACGTTCCTTATATGGTTTATATTCTCCGTATATTGTCTGCTGAATTAGGCTGACATTTTACTTCATATAAGTGTATAAACTTGATTTATTGCCTGATAAGAAGAGGTATATTTTGCCTATACATGCACGTTAGTTAGCTGACATATCTTATTTTACACCCGCGTAGGAAAAATGTAAAACATTGACGAGACTAACGTGGACTTTAATGATAATCTATGAAGATATAGCGACAAGGGAAAACATATTGCTGTTCAGTTGATCTGATTTACTCTGACAAGATTTAGCTACTGTACATTATACGGTTGTATCGGTGAACGTAAAGTATAAAACTCCTTCTCGTTGACAGCCCACTCTACCCGAGTGCCTTCTAACACTAATAATGATCTCTAGTTGTCAAATCTCATTACAGAATTAAGTGGCTGGATTTCAAAAGCGACTTATCGCAGTTTGACTGATAAACAATGTAACTGGCAAACTGACAAAAAAGTATATATGCTGATTGATTTCGTGTTTAACACACTTCAATCTTGAAATATTTGAAAATCTTTAATGCATCTGACAACAAACAGTATGTAGAATTATTATTGCTGACTTAAATGCACGCCAATAATGTGATAAACGACTATTTAAAACTAAACGAAGCTAACATTTATTAAATATTTCATCGTATAATTTCTTAGCAGCTACCATTAATGTACAAAACCTTTGTCTATCGAATAGCTTGCGCTTTATTCATTAACCAATGCGTAAAAGATAGATTAGATAATACAAAACGTCAATAAGTACCAATGTTATCAACATGAATGTCTTTAATCCAGTAATTATTAACCGAAGTTTTAGAATAATATTAGCTTTTTTCAATAAGTACAAAAATATCTACACAACTAATACTACTGTAGAAAGGTGAGGATTTTGATAGTTAAAAATTAATTTCGGAGGAGGTGTTGGTATTTGACAAGGATGAGTTTTACTTTCTTAACTTAATCAAGATTTCCTCATTCGAAGAAACACCGACATGGATATATATTCTTAAAGCACTTCTGAATTGAAGTTAAATCCTTTTTTGTCAGATTTTCCCAAAAGAATGTTTATGTATTTATTATTTTATCAAACTAAAAAATAAGTAAGATGGTCTTAGATCACCTTGTTGATTGCACATGTATATTTAAAAACAAAAAAAAACACCCTGCGTTCCTGACAGAGCCAACATCGCGCAATCCGGAAACACTTTTTTTTTGGATCCTGATCGCAACAGCCTTACTATGATCACTACTGCATCACCTAAGACCGGGGCATATACGGCACGCTACTATATATGATGACATTATTAACTCCAAATTTAGTCAGAGCAGACAAAAACCCAATGCCAGTTTCAGTCTAAACTTAGTTTAAAACTGGTCACATTCTTGGAAGGTTTCTGCTCGCCTGCAGGTGCTCGTTGTAGGAGGAGACGAAATGCCTTTATACATCACTCCTCTTTTTAACCACTTTACCGGTAGAAGTGTGAATTGTTGAAATAAGTTACTCTAAGAAGACACCCAAACTGTCAGCTTACATAGACGAAAAACCATCAGGGAAAAGTTAGGTTTTGTCGTTTGACCTTTTCTCGTCCTGAATCTCGCACGCACCCTGAGTTCCCACCAATCCTGACCAGTCAAAACGTGGCAAATGCTTATAGCTAGCGAAGCTTCGCAAATCCGATTAACAGAGATCAATGGAGAGTCGCGGTGTTTTAATCCCGGTAGAGGGAACTAGTTATTTGTACCTGTGATTTTTTTTTAAAAAAGAACCTGTCGCTTAAATTTAGATACGCCAGTCATTTCACGGTTTTCTGGTTTACAGGTTCCTTCAGATTGGCAAGTTCGTCTAAATATAGTTAAATCTCATTTTAATTATTTTAAAACTTTAACCCGCAACCCTATATACATTGAATTGTGGGATGAAACTGTATTTATTCTCAATTATAGGACGGCATTGTATGACATCTAAAGTCACATGATTAATAAACTGTACTGAACTGTACAAAGATTTCTTCCGTGAAAACACTGAATATAACATTACAGGTTTGTATTTCAACGACTACAAGTCACACGAGTCGCCTTAAAAATGTCATTCATTGTGTAAAAAAAAATTGACAGGTGCTGAAATCTGACTTACAAAGACTAAATAATAGGTCATGTATTTAAGTAGAGAGACAACATTCGCTCAATTTTCAACTTTTTTTTAATTCAATGTTATGTTCTGCCTACCCAAGTCTTCCAATAACTGCAGAGGAATAATGGATACAAAATAGTGGTCAGACGCAGAAAATCTCAAGTTTATTTTGTAGACCAATAAGAAGTTTTAGTCATTTTCTGCTCACTCTAATTCCCATGTCCATGATATTGACAATTTTCTGTGCTGTACGTAGAGCGACCCATGACTCGCCTAACCTCATATAGCTCTAATAATCACCGAGTGTAGAGTTCTAGATAATACACAGGAACACCTGTACGTGTCCCAATCAATAGCAATGGTATGGAAAAACAAGCAATCGAGATATCTTAAACATCTATGAAAACATTAAGCCAAGTTGAAAAACGTTTATGGGGTTAAAAGACTTCAATTATAAGACATTTTATTGTTTGACTGCTAGTGGGCGGACTGTCTTCTTGTACATATTTTCTTCTGTATGCTGTCTACTTACTACATGACTAGACGGATCCCTCCCGCGGTCAAGTGTTCTCTGTTTTGAATATATCAGAGATATCTTGTCAAAAGTTAAAACAAAAATACCGGAAAGGACGATCTTTTGTGTAGAATCCGCCAACTTACAAGTTTTCCTGAAAATTAAAATATAAAACTTTTCAATCCAAAATTATACCAAAAAAAGGGATAAAACTCAAAGTTCGTGGAAATACCCACGAAGAATAAAATATTATAGTTTGTTAGGGGAAGTAGGGTAAAAATGATCGAAATCTTGGATGAAATATTTTAAGATGATTTAATACATAATGGTGGCGTGAAAAAAGATTTTAAGTATTTAATGTAGAAACAAAACAATCAGGCTACGGTGTGTACACGTTTGTTTCCTCCTTTGGCAATAGTTACTATAGTTAGAGTGTATTAACAACGTAGAATAGATTGAATCTGGTGGGAGGAATAAGTTTGGAATTATTTTTGAACCATCACAGGCTCAATGCAACCCAACAACTTAATTTACTGGTATATTAACATAACATCGTTAGTACTATATCCTTCATATCAAACTAACGGTTCTTAAAGGCTATATTCAGCTATTACTCAACTCGCCATGTTAACTTGAGATTGAAAAGTGAACTTGTCAGGAAGAACTTCTCTTGGTAGAGACGGAATGTTAGAGTGAAATGTTTACAGATCATTTCAACAGAGACTATATAAAGGGGCGGGTTATTAAAGGCCCATATATATATATGACATTGTTGAATTAGCTTTGAGTAACCTTTAACCCTTGTACAAGATAAACGTTTTTCATCTGATCCACGGACTCCACATGTCCATAGATTAAGCCAGCTCACAGCCTACTGTAATGTTACAATTCTGGAATGTCCTCCACTACGAGTCTCGTCCACTAGCCTATGTTTGGTAAAATCCCTGTTTGCTTGAAGCCTTGTAAAGTAGAAAAGTCGACATGAGTTTACAAATAGTAAAACCATAGCAACACGAGAAGTGCTCTAACACGCTGCGATGTCATATCTGTGATAGGCTTATATCGGTATATTATATAACAGACTAAATATATATATACATAAAAATATATATATATAAATAGTAATTGTATATAAATGAAAAGGATACGTTTATCGAATTTACACAATTATGTTTCATTGAAAGTTACTGACTAGACATGAAGATTAGTAAAGCTCCAAATACTAAACAGTTTGAACAAAGACTTGGATAGGTCTAAGCGACAACGACAGATACTTCTCTCAAATCTTTCTTCAAAGGCTGGATTAGCGGTTGAACGCTAATTCCGCTGTTTACTCTTCAGGGTTCAAGAGGATTCGATATAAGGGAAACAGACAGGCGCTTGTCATCTACACCCAAATGTTTTCGTTCCTATGATTTAGAAAAACTTCACTGCCCAAAAATAATGAAAAATGAGCTTGTTTACTACAGTGATAATATAAAAGTTCGGGAGATCAAAAATGAGATGCCCTTATAACAAAAGCTTTATTCATGTCTTTTAATTATGTCGGAAAGTAGAGGATTCTTGACAAGTTATATGGAATTCCCCAGCTTGAGTAACTCGTGAACATTTTACGCGCATTTCAGTAAATTTAATCCAGCCCACAATAAAATAATAGCAACATTTCTTTTTTTACATGTATAAATTAATATTCAAATAAAGAGATGAACATCCACTTGTCCGACATTTCAGGGTTGATTTTATCTCTTTAATAAAAATATTTTTCTTCATCATTTGAAACTAAATAATTTTTGTGAGTGACACTCGAATCTAGTTAGATCATTGAGCCCTTTACTCTCTTTATCTTTGCTATATCAATTATAAATATTTCTAAACTTTTACATCTATTTGTATATGTTACTTTAATTTTGTCACTTACAGTATTAGATCTAACTTAGAGATTTGGTTTAAATTGCCATTGTAGCTTTATTTGATATTTTCATTGACCTAAGGCTTGATATTTTCATTCAAATTTTATTGCACATTTATATGCACCATTCTATTTCAATGAATTTTGGCTTCGTATTTTTTATTGAAACGGAGTTTTAAATGTTGTTAAAGTTTAAGGTTGTGTTTGTTTTCAACTTTTTGGTTTATGTTTTTACAGCGTTGCAAAGACAAGTTGAACACACTGGCGATAGCCGTTATGAACCAGTGGCCTGGCGTGAAGCTACGAGTGGTGGAGGCTTGGGACGAGGACGGTATTCATGAGAAGAACTCCCTTCATTACGAGGGTAGAGCCGTGGATATTACCACCAGCGACAGGGATCGTACCAAATACGGGATGCTGGCAAGGTTAGCCGTGGAGGCTGGCTTTGATTGGGTTTATTTTGAAAGTCGGCGACACATCCATTGTTCGGTGGCATCAGGTAAAGTTCATTTCCCCGTCCAACTGTTTTATCAAAAACTTCAATGGTGGCTGTGAGCGGAGTGAGCTCGCGCCTTACAGCCCACAATAAACACCAACTAAACGCACTAAAGAGCGACTCGTGCAATAAAACTAGTAAACATACAAAGGCTGTCTCTAGATTTATAGTGTCCCCAACCCACATTTGTTTACTTGTTCGATATGGCCAAGTGTTTGTTCAATCATAAAACGTTCCCGTGCTCTCTCCTTCTGACCTGTGAATAGTAACTCTGACCTCTAACCTCACCTGTCCCCCGACAATTTATACTTCATAAATAACAGAATTATGTAGAAAGGGCAGATTAGAATAAGGAAATGCCAACCCCCTGCATAAAATTAGATGAACCCTGGCTACAGAGTACGGAGGGAGATTTGGGTTTGCTTATAGATTGTTCCACTTTGTACAACCTCATTTTTGGAAAATAAGGCATCTTATATTTGTTGACTTTTTGTCTTGTTGGAACGATAACACTGTTGGCGGGGTCAGATTATTAACTAAAAAGTACGTTTTTATTGCAAACATTTATCCCAGCTTTCGATACTTGCCACGACAATACATTAGCCGCTGATAACAAACTCTTCAAGAGTATGTATTAATTGTTTTTGAAATCCGTTTCATCTTAATTTTAGTAGAATTAGTGTCCTATCCAAAGTAGAGCAAAGTTACGACTCCAACAAAAGATACACATGGATGCATGGCGATCCAATATTTCGGTTTATTTTAAAACCATTATCAAGAATTCTTGAAATAATTCTAGAATTCTGGAAAAAATTCTAAGTGTCCTATCCCGTCGGAATGATTTGAATTCGCGATCAAGTGAAAATTAGTATGTTCAAATTATAATTTCTTTCTGATCAAATCTGTCCTTTACCACATACAGCTATAAATTGTATTACCTTTTTGGCACAAAATTATAACTATTTAGTCTTCTGCTTTTTGATCACTTAACCGTTTTATATTTCCGCTCCTCCGTACTTCTGTCATTTGACAGCAGTACCTGGATCTACTGGACGTCTGATAGTTTCTGATGTCACAGACCTAGCACTTTTATTTCAATTGGATTTTATTTCAATTTCTCTTGACTGTTTCTTATCAATGCTATAGCCGCTTTCCCAGTAAACTGTATCACAGTTCATAGACGTTAATCTGTATTATATGAGCAACTTTTTGTGTTGTGACTTTTTGTTTGTATCAGAGACTCTTGGATTAACTAGTGTCTTAACTTTAAACATATAAACAGGCCTGTGGATGTCCTTCAAATCGCACATTTACGAGGAGCATAAATGAGTTGGAAATGAATTTGAAGTTACGTCCGAATAAAACAGACAGACCTTTATTCTGCCATAAACACTATCTGCACCAACAACTTACTAAACGTGTATTAGGCACGAATTGACTTTTATAATACCTTAACTATATCAAGACGAGTCTAATGGATTGATAGAGTCCAGGTGACTTCCCTGTCTCTTTTCATGAAGTCGTCCCGAGACTGTCCCCTCGAAGCATTTGTCCGATCACGTTCTTCCTGATAAACGACACAGAGCGGAACGTGCAGCGACTTCTCTTCAATCAGTGTTTTCCTGCAGACAGAGGACTCGCTAAACACCGGGTCAACTCTACATCAATGGAGATTAAGTCGAAATGATTTTCTTTAAATCGACGAGAAATTAAGGGCGGCGCTTCTTAATAACATCAAAGGCTGTCTGGAGTCTGGTGAAAAGTGGAGATAGATTGGACGATATTAACGGGGCGTGATGTACAGGCGTTTCCACTGACCCGCCCTGCTATACATTCTACCCTCTCCCTGGCAGATCTCTATAACCCCCAACACATGTCTAATCGTTATGAAATGTTCATATTTGCTTATAAGCTGAGTTGACATCGGATACTGAACTAACTAGACTCCTGTTTGACTTTATTATCCCCATATTTAGTCTATTGAGAATTTATAAGGTAGCGCCTGTTTGGAGATGCGACGTATTTCAAGTCTTTGAGCAAACATTATTAAACAATCATTGGCGATATTGACGACATAGATGCTCTTGTAAAAGATGAAATCGGGTCTTATTTAAGTGTATGATAAATTTAAAACTATCTTTATGTTATAATGGTTGGTGTAAAACTTGCTGATAAAAATATAAACAACGGTTATCGAATCTGTACCATTTACAGAATGTTACAGTTAAACCTTTTGTTAGCCAGAAAGTTACTCCGTTAATGATATTAGTTATTATGACCTGAGCAAATCCTTATAAGACTCAACCAAATGCCACCATTATGAACTTTAATTGCGATTAAATCTTAAACGAAATTAAATAAGTGGTAAACGCTAAAATAATTTCTTTATACCAATAAGTAACAGCTGTGTGTACAGTCATGATTTATTTCGGCGAAGAAAGTTAAAAGAAATTGAATGCTTGTTTAAAAAAAACTCTCAATTGACGTAAAAATTTGATTAAAGGATACGAGCGTCAGACGCGTGATGCGGTGATTTGATTGGCACTTCAGTTGACCTTTAGCCACGAGGTCAACCCTATGGACAGCGGTCTGTTTACCCTTGTCTCAGGTTTCCCCAGAACGTTGCCTAATTAGCGGTTAACACCTTCACCTATAGAGCAGTGTCATCTAGTGGAAGAACCAGTGTGGCGGACTCAAATATAAGAAAAACTGTTTCATTGTACCAAGCCCAGGTGCCGTCTTACTGAGGGAAAATAGAATGAGCTTTACTTAAGGCGAAATGAGAAAACAAATGTAGCTCGTCTCCACCATACCAATTACCGGGCCTATTAGCAAAAGGTCTGTCCCTTTTAAGAAATGATAAGCGATGTGGACAGGTCGCCAGAGGATCAAATGCTTTCTTCACATATTTAGTACCACTATTTTAGTCACATTAGGCTTCATTTGCTCCCTCGACCTCAGTATACAATAACCATGGACAAATTTACTTTCAACCCGTTGTTCAAATATAAAGGAGAGAGTATTTAAAAGGTTTGCCGAGAGGGATAGACTTTATAAAGATCACCTAACCTAGTCGACGCCTTTAGTTCGTTCAATAGTTAAATAAAGTGCGCAAAAAGTCTTACAAGTCGTTTATATGTATACTTAATTCAAGACAAGTCATAAAGTTCTGCATTCGAGACTTTAATAGTTACGTCATTTTATTCAAATAAAACTGGTTTAGAAAATATTTTTTTA